>JAJOOS010003218.1:0-31620 GCA_029582725.1 Solanum chiquidenum | reverse complement strand
TATGAATATGGTAAGTTATGATGATATATGATCTTATGAATGTATGCATGAAGTAGGTTGCTTAATGTGATACTTGGCTTTGAATAGGGTTATGGGGTTCTATTCTTTGCATTGCACTAGTATTGCTTGGGTTGTCTACATGTTGGTATGATACTATGTTGGTTTGGACTATGATGCTTAATTTGTGTGCATATTGGATTTACTTGGTAAAAAGCATGTTTTGACTAAATGTTCTTTTATGCATGATTCATTGATTTTTATGCATAGTAGCCATACTTAGTACGTGTGTTGTACTAACCCATATTTTCTCCTTTTTCCCCCAACATTTAGGTTCGGGACGTTGAGGATTCAAGCTTACTTCTCAAGACACTTGGAGTTGCTTCCCCAAGTTGGTGAGTCCTCAAGTCTGAGGACAAGACCATATGATCTAGTTTCTATGTTTAGTTTTGTGCTTATGTTGAAAGACATTGTTGTACTTTCCTATTTCAAGACTTCTTATTGATGTAAGGGCTAAGTCCCATTTTCGATACTTCTATGTCTAGATGGTACATTGTGATGAAGTTAGATTCTATTTTTCATAGATGAAGTGAAGTTGAACTTCTAAAGTAAAAGTTTTAAATTTTCCGTGATTTTATTCTATGATACATGTTATGATGAATGCTAAGGGCTTGTATAAGACCTCTTCGAGGTCGAATACGCCAGTGACGACTAGGGGGTGCTCTCGGGTCGTTACATAAGGTTTAGGGTGTAGGGTTTAGGGTTTAGGGTTTAGGGTTTAGGGTTTTAGGTTTAGGGTTTTAGGTTTAGGGTTTGGGGTTTAGAGTTTAGGGTTTATAGTTAAGGGTTTGGGGTTTAGGGTTTTGGTTTAGGGTTTAGGGTTTAGGGTTTAGAGTTTAGGATTTAAGGTTTAGGGTATAGGGTATATGGTTTGGGGTTTAGAGTTTTGGGTATAAGGTATGGGTTTAGGGTTTAGGATTTATAGTTTCGGTATTAGGTTTTAAGGTATGGGTTTCAAATTGTAGGTTTAGGATTTAGAGTTTAGTGTTTAGGAGTTTGGGTTAAGGGTTTAGTGTTTCGATTATGGGTTTTGGATTTAGGGCTTAGGGTTAGGGTTTAGGATTTATGTTTTAGGGTTTATGGTTTAGAGTTTAGGATTTATGTTTTAGGGTTTTGAGTTTGGATTTAGGATTTAGGGTTGACGTTTAGGATTTAGGGTTTAGGGTATAGGGTTTAGAGTTATGATTTAAGGTTTAGGGTAACTGTTTAGGGTATAGGGTTTAAGGTTTAGGGTTTATGATTTAAGGTTTAGGGTTTAGATTAAGGGTTTAGGATTTAAGGATTAGGGTTTAGGATTTATGTTTTAGGGTTTATGGCTAAGAGTTTAAGATTTATGTTTTAGGGTTTAGGGTTTAGGATTTATGTTTTAGGGTTGAGGTTTAGGATTTAGGGTTTAGGGTATAGGGTTTAGAGTTATGATTTAGGGTTTATGATTTAAGGTTTAGGGTTAAAGGTTTAGGGGTTAGGATTTAGGATTAGGATTTAGGGTCTAGGGTTTATGGTTTAGAGTTTAGGTTTTTTTTTTTTTTTTTTTTATTCCCTTGGAGGGGTAGGGGCTGAGCAACACCCCCAGGTCTTAGCATTAATAAGAAAAGCAAAGAATACATAGAGGGGGAGATAAACCTTACCTCCGCTTAATGGTGGTACAAGAGTTGGTAGCCTACTAAATATTCTTAGTAGGTTCTCCAACTCTTCCTCAAACAAAAAGAAACCTATCTTCTATGCACCTATGTGAGAGGACTCCTCTCGATACATGGAATCTAGGAAAGCATAAATGAAGGAGACTCTCCCTTTACAAGTAAAGTAAAAGAAAAGACTCAACTAAGGACTATCCTAACAAGAGCATAGCCAAAGTGTTGATGATAGGATGATCATCAAAAAAAGGATTTGAAGGAGTTTAAGCTCCTTACAAAGCCTTCTTTACCGGAATGGATTAAGGAGGTTCTTTAATTCTCTTCAACTTCCTTCTTCTGAAACTTGCCATGCCTGCCATGTCGTGTTGAAGGTATGCTGCTGCTGGATTGGGGAGCTGCTGAGTGTTGAAATAAACCTGTGGGCAGGTCAACTGATGACTATAATTTGAGAGTGTATCCGCTACAAAGTTGGCCTCTCGAAGTGTATGGATACACTTAATTTGAGGGAAATTGGAGGAAAGTCGCTGCAGCCTTTGCATCTGGGAAGAAATGGACCAAGGAGTTGCTTTTTTGTTCAAAAAACAGTCCACAAGAAGTTGGGAGTCGACTTCCAGAATAACGTTGTTATAATTCAAATGAGCACACCAAGTTAAGCCAAATAATGCAGCCTCGACCTCAGCTTGGTTGTTGGTGCCTTCACCTAACGGGACTGAAAAGGCAAGGAGGAGTTCTCCCATGTTATTTCTGAGAACACCACCAACTCCTATTCTGCCTGGGTTATTCAATGCACTCCCATCGGTGTTCAATTTAACCCATTTTTCTGATGGTTTAAGCCACTGGACTGCAGTAACCTTGCTATCGTGGATGCAATTCTCCAGCAGTTTGCAAAGGCTGCTCCAGTTCAATGGCCAAGAAATATATGGGAAAATAGTGTGCAGCAGTTTGAAGGTGTCTAAGATTACAGGATGTTTGACCCGAGCAATATTTGATTGCTTACCTCCATATTTCTTTGCACATTTATTTTTCCACAAACTCCAACAAATAAAAATTGGAGTGGCTTGAAGAATAATTCTGTGGGCCTCATTGTGATGAGGGGTACTCCACCACCTCATGATCATGCTTCTCAATGGTAGAAAATCAGTGGATATACCCAAGGGAATAGCAAAAAATTTCCATACATTTTTTGCCAAGTCCCCTGAGTTAAAAATGTGGTCAATTGTATCAGCACCTGGAGAATGACAACAATAACACTCACTTGGTTCAATGCCAAAGCTGGCTAGCTTCTCATTGGTAGGAAGTTTACCCCTTATTGTTCTCCATAACAAGAATGAACATATGAAAGGGATGTTTAGAATCCAAGTGTAGGAGTTAATCTTGGTTTTAGTTCTTTTTTCTCGAATAATATCCCAGGCAGAAGAGATAGTAAAGAGGCCATTCGAGTTGAGATTCCAAACAGCCTGGTCTGAACTGGTATGCTGTAGTTGTATTTGAGTTGACAGAATCTTATGTAGCTGGTTCTGAGGAGCAAGCTGGGTCAGTTTGTCAACATTCCACTGCCCATTTGTCATAAAATCAGCGATAGTTTCATTGTCAAATCTGTGACTAGTAGTAGTGAATTGCGCCAGTGATCCTAATCCTAACCAGTTGTCCCACCAAAAAGAAGAAGAACCATTTCTAATTTTCCACCCTATGCTTGTTCCTCATAAGCTGCTTCCAGACTTGAGACTCTCCCGTATCCCATTTTTTGCTTATGGGATTTGATCTTTGGCAATATTTTGCTCTTAGAAAATCTCCCCAAAGAGTTTGCTTGGTTCTAAAAATCCACCAATGTTTGAATTGGAAAGCTTGACAAATATCGCTCATTTGCCTTACTTCAATTCCCCCTTCATCATAGGGAAGGCTGAGATTCTTCCATGACAACCAATGATAATTTTTCTTGTCTTCCCTCCATCCCCAAAAGAAGTCAGCCAAGATACCTTGAATCTGTTTGAGTGTAGTAGAAGGGGGGAAATGGCCGAAAGAATATGAGTAGGCATGGATTGTAGAACATGCTTAATCAAGGTGGCTTTGCCCCCATAACTTAGCATCTTAGATTGCCAACCAGTGATTCTATTCACTATCTTGTTGATAAGGTCAGAAAAATAAGTAAGTCTGGGCCTTCCAATAAAGAGTGGACAGCCAAGATATGTAATAGGAGCGTCTTTCTGATGAAATCCAGTGTACCTTTTGATTCTATCACAAGTAGTTCTGAAGGCATTAGGATGGAGTAGAAAGTGACTCTTGGCTTTGTTGATGAGTTGACCAGAGATCCTTTCATATGTAGCCAATGTCTGCATGATGAGCTTGAGAGAATCCTTCCTTCCAGAAGTGAAGATTATGATGTCATTCGCATAACTCAAGTGGTTAATTTGAGGTCCTCTCATTTCCATATAAAATCCATGATATAGAGGATGTTGGTGGAGTCTGTTTAGTGATCTAGATAACACCTCAACACCTAAAATAAATAGGGCTGGGGATAATGGATCACCTTGTTTAAGGCCCCTAGTTGAATGGAAAAAACATATCTTCTACCATTAAGAATGATAGAGTACCAATTGTTGGCCATAATTCTCCAAATCATGTCAATGAAAGTCTCCTCAAAACCCATTTTTCTCAAGATTAAACAAATATAAGACCATGAAACCCTATCATAAGCTTTTGCCATATCAAGCTTGATCACGACATTGCTTCCAATAGTAGGTTTCTTAATTTGATGAATAATTTCTTGAGCTAACATAATGTTCTCTGATATACTCCTATCTTTGACAAAACCTGATTGATTTGGCGAAATCAAACTAGGTAATAGAGGAATTAATCTGATACATAACAACTTAGAAATAATCTTGGTAGTGAAGTTACTCAAGCTGATGGGTTTGAATTCATTGAGTCTGTTAGGGTTTTTCACTTTGGGAAGGAGAACAAGACATGCATGTGAAAAATATTTAGGAATCATCTGTCCACTGAAAAAAGCAAGAATCACAGCCATCAAGTCATTTTTGATAATATTCCAGCATTTCTGGAAGAAACATCCATTCATACCATCCGGCCCCGCAACTGAATTGGGATTCATAGAATGAACTACCTCCTTAAGTTCATCAATGGTATGGAGTTCTTTCAGTCTGTCATTGTGTTCCTGGCTGACCATTCTTGAAATACAGTTCATGGGAATTTCATCCACAATATTTTCCTCTCCTGAGAAGATATGCTAAAAGTGAGTACATGCATCCTGTGCTATATGTTCATCTCCTTGTATCCATTCATCATCATCATTGAGGATTTTATGAACAAATAATCTTCTTCTCCTTCCTCTAATCAATGCATGGAAGTATTTGGAATTGCCGTCACCTTCTTTGAACCATTGTAACTGAGATTTTTGTTTAAGAATAGAATCTTCCAATTTCATGTATCTAATATATTCAGCATTAATACCATGAAGTTCTTCTCTATGCTTCTCTGTGTTGCTTTGAAAGAGGTTGTCTTCTGCTACCTTGACTCTTTCCTCAAATTCCTTGACCTTAGCGTAAATATCACCAAATTGCATCTTCGACCAAGCACTAAGAGTGGAAGCCAATCTCTTTATTTTTTTATAGAAGGTCCACATTGGATTTCCTTCTGCAGGTCTGTTCCAGCAGGCAGTTACTGTCTCCATAAATGAGGGTTGTTCAACCCAACAATTAAGGAACCTGAAGTATTTGATGCAGTTGTCTGGCCTGACATTCATTTCCAGGAGTAGTGGACAGTGATCAGACCCCATGGAAGGGAGGTGGGTAATGCAAGTGTGAGGCATGTTTTGTAACCAATTATCATTAACCATAGCCCTATCCAACCTCTTCCAAATTCTGAAATTGATACCCCTTTGATTAGACCAAGTGAATTTAGGTCCATTAAAACCTAAGTTCATGAGTCCACATGCTTCAATAACCCCAATGAACTCTAGACTTTTTCTCATATGTATGGAATACCACCCAATTTTTCATCAATATCAGTTATAACATTAAAGTCACCAACTCTGCACCAGGGAGTGGTATCTCTAGTATCAGCAATATGAAGTAATCTGTCCCAGAGAGGCCTCCTGAGATAATCTTTGCATTTAGCATACACGAAAGTCTTGATATAAGTACCCTGAACTTCTGTGTGGCTAATTTCACAAGTAACCTGTTGTTCATCAGTTTCTAATACTTTGCAAGAAATATCAGTGTTCCAAAAGAGCCAAATTTTTCCATTGATGTTACTAGTAGCATGATCCATGGCAAGCATACTTTTAAACATGTTGATTTGGTTGTTGTCTGAGAAAGGTTCTAACACAACAATCATAGAAATATGATGGATATTTTTGAGATTTTTGAGTCTTTCAATAGCACCTTGGGTATTGATTCCTCTAGCATTCCATATGATTGTACTAATCATTGGGATGATTTAGAAGTGAAGAGTCTTGTGTTTGGTCTTCCTGCTGTCACAGGAATAGGAGAAGCAGGTTTTTTGAGGGGAAGTCTGACAAGGTGGATGCCTCTGGGGGAAAGGCCTTGTTTGTCAGTAACTTGTTGAAGTTCTTTTTCTAGTCCATTGTCATTGTTGGGACTGAAAGCTTTGATGAGTGATTCACTAATCTCATCATCTTCATCTTGATCATTTATAGGCAAATTATCAGCATCAACTTCACGAGTTTAGGGTTTAGAGTTTAGGGTTTAAGGTTTAGGGTTTAGTGTTTTGAGTTTAGGATTTAAGATCTAGAATTTAGGGTTTATGTTTAGGGTTTAGAATTTAGTGTTAGGGTTTAGGGTTTAGGGTAAGGGTTAAGGGTTTAGGATTTAGGATTTAGGTTCCACTACAAGAAAAACAGCCTCTAAGGAAGGGAAATATGGTCACGAAAAGTCCAAATCTTGTCCCAATTGAGAAATAGCGACGACAAAATGCTGGTCCAACCCATCCTAATAGCTTCCATCGCAAATGCTTAACAAGGACAGGCTCAAACATCTGGTCGTTAAACATCTATCGGGACGGTAAAAAAACTGGTCATTATAATACATATAGAGACGACATATCTCATCCCAAATAGACGTTCTACATTAATGAGAAGTATTTATTTTCTGGTCGCTAAACCTTTTTCGCGACGAACAACTAACTGGTCCTAGATTATACTTTAGAGACTACCAAATACCTTGTCCTTGATTGATCATTAGAGACGAGCAATTACTTGGTCCTAGATGATCATTAGAGACTAACAACTACCTGCCAATATATTAATCATTAGAGACGAGCAACTACCTGCTCTCTAATTGACCACCAATGATCATAAAGCTTTATATCACAAAATTATACATTTCATCAGTAAATATAAAATTGCTACTGAAGGTGCCGATACAAAAACACGATATATATATCCAGAAAGATAGACATCTGATTAAGCTCAATAAATCAGTTTACATCCCATGATGTTGGTTCCAACATTTGCTTTAAAAAATAGTTAGATAACATCCGTAGCAAAATAATGAGGTTGTGCATCTTCTAATCTTGCAACTTGGCTTGAACTTCAACCTTCAAAATTTTGAAAAGATG
Organism: Solanum chiquidenum; assembly: GCA_029582725.1. NCBI lineage: Eukaryota > Viridiplantae > Streptophyta > Magnoliopsida > Solanales > Solanaceae > Solanum > Solanum chiquidenum. The sequence continues at coordinate 24,334 of JAJOOS010003218.1, read as the reverse complement.
ATAAGTAACTATTTGTATAGTCCGTGTAAATCTAACACTAGATTAGGTATACGACTCAACCCAAAAGTAGTTTAAATTGCATCAAGTATTATCCAGATACATCAACAAAGCTGCAAAAATATATAAAAAAAAACTAATTAGAAAAGCCTTGAGATAAGTTATCCAAGAATTAATCTGTTTCTAAAAACCAAACAGAGGCATAAATAAAAAAACAGAGAAGCTGAGCAACTATGCAGAAAATTAAAAACAAGGGGCAGAAAAGGTTGTGCGCAGCTGTGCAGAAAGTGTGTAAGAACTATAGGAAGAAATTGTGCAGAAAATTAAGAAAATATAGAGGATGAAGAGTTGTGCATCAATGGTTAATATCAAAACAGGAGGAATAAGTTGTGCAACTGCGGTAATGTCGTAAAACAAAGGAAGAAGTTGCGTAACTGTGGAAAATTTAGAAATTAATGTATCAAGTTAAAAATATTGCGTCTTTTAAAAAAATGGTGACGAATTAGTATCTCACCCCATCGCCTTCTTCGCGCCTCGTGCCTTCTCTCTCCCTTTTCATCCCTAAATTATTTTAATTTATTCAACACAGTAAGGTTACATAAGCAAATAAGAAGCAAATATCTTGATAAATGTTTGACATGGCAGTAATTTTAATCTAATCTATCGATAAAATACATCTCTCGCCTTCTTTTTTCCAGCAACTAAATATCTTTATTACTCATGAGTAAGTTCATAACAGTGTCATAGCATAGTTAAATCACAATTTATCTATCTAAATCAGTATACTTAAGCCTAATCTTAAGGTATAGCTGAATAGATGAAACCATAAGCCCCTGAATTAGGAGTTGAGTTCCATGGGTAGCTCTAATGCCCTTGAATTAGAGGTTGAGTTCCATGGGTATCTCTAACACCCTTGAATTAGAGTGAAGGTGCTAATATTTACATGATTGCAATGGGAGTTGTTTACATGATTACAATGGGAGCCTCTGTGTATTCCTTTTGGCGTGAAAGAAATAATAGGATCTTTCCGCAGGAAAGGAGATTTGAAGATGCTATTGTGAGGGTTGTTATACATGGAATTTATTATCAAGCAAACATGGTGCCTAAGTTATCCATTCATGTTACTAGGCTTAAAACATACTCTATTTGAACCATTGCTAATTTAGAACTGAGTGTTGTTGTTTTATTATACATGAACTGAACCATTCTCTACATCTTTTTGCGTTGTTAAACGCCGCTCCTAACATTCACCAATAAATTATATGTGAAGCAAGGGATCCTCTTTTTAGAAGGGTGAAGTTGAACGACACTTATATTTTTCCATTGTGAGTGTGTGATTTTTGTTAGATTCAATTAGTTGTTGTACGAATTATGACACTGAGGAAAAACTAAAGATCTAAAGGATGAGCTACAAAAAAAAGAGTCCCCCCCTACTATTTTTTAAAAGAAAAGTACAAGATTAGAAAATAAATGCAACTGAAAGTTCTCCTAGATTTTTTGATTCTGGTCATTCCTGGGCCCTGGCTGACCCTCTACGTCATACTCTTAATCCAACCAAGTCAATCTATGATAATAACAGGGCAAAGAAGAACTAATGCATGACTTCAGCCAGACTATTCAATTACAAGAAAAATAAAAAGTAAAGTAAAGAACTCTGTTAACTTAACAGTTTGCATGAACGTAAAGAACTTTGTCAACAACATTTTATATGAAAGTAAAGAACTTTAGTTTGACAAATTTAGGAATGCTAACACCTTCACCATAAATTTTGTGATTCTATTTGACACAGAGCTCTGACAAATGATTTTAAACACAACAACCAAAATACTAGCTTGCAACTAAAAAGGCAACTAGTTGATAGTTGGTGTGAGGTCATGAATTTCCCTGAGTTCTTAACATGAATGAAGATTCAAATGTGTCCCCTCCTATTTTGTGTTTCCATAAGACACAAATCCATATCTCTGTTGTTTAGTTACATGGAAGAAAAATATATTAGCTTTTGAAAATAAGCAGTCAGTATAAAATCTGATTATTTCAACACACAATATATTACAAATTTGAATATACTTCAAAAAATAAAGGAAACGACCTGATTGAGTGACTGAAGAAGAGTAACTAAAACAAAACAAACAACAAACTGAATCTAGAAAAGAAAAAATTAACTCGCGAAAGAGCATGCATCCCTTAGATTCGAATAGATAGAAAATAAAATTGAGGTAGAACTACGATGACCTACGACCTGATCCTGAAAGTCCAAATGTAGTCCTTAAAAGTCCAATTAAATGGCATTAAGTTATATAAATGATTATACATTAATTTGTAACTAAGATTTTGAATATAGAAATGTGTATACAAGATTCCTTCTAGCCTACCCTGAGATAATACTAAGTATTTACACCGAAGAAAAATTCAAACAGTATGATTTATTACATAAGATCATCTAAAATTGTAGCTTGCAACTAAACAAGATCACTAGTTGTACTTAATGGTTGGTGATCAGAACTCTAACTCATTAACTCTAGAAGCTTAGTCTTCTTTTCTGAAAAAAGAATATATTCTGGTATTATCCTCTACAGATAACAACAAGACCAAATCACGAGGGTCTCAGGCTTTATGATCCAAGTTATCTTAACACGGAACCTTAGGTCATCAATATGTTATAGATGATGATGCCGGAATCCTTAGATATCTAGGTTACCCTATTAAAGAGCTAGATGAGGGAAGTTCCTTCTTCGAAGTGGCATACATTTTGTGCAAGTGTTTCTCATTATAATTTTATATATATTTGAACTTCTAATGTGCAGGCAGATGTATCTTTATGGTGTCTGGATTGATTTCTATGGGGAGTAGAAAATTTCTTGAAATTAGTCCTAGAAGTAGCTTAACTATTTATCAAAATAATCAAAGCCAAAACTTGTAATAATGCTGAAGGTTTTCATTTTAATAAAATGATAAATAAGAACAACACATGTTCCCTCAAACCTAGAGGTTGTATCAGTTGAATAGAATTAAGACTAGATGCAAACATTAACAAATGGATATACCTTAAGGAATAAGCATGAAGTGGATCATATTGAGAGGTTGTTGTTGTTATAGAAAAAAAATGTATAGGTGTGACATTCTATTTTAAATGTTGGAAGAAGCTGCAATGCTGTAAAACTTTTTTGTTGGTCTATAAACAGAGAAATTCCTAAGCAATTCTGATGCACCTTCTTAGTTCGGGGAGTTTGCCCACTAGTTGTCTTGTGTGGTCTATTTAAGAAATTTATTTTTGCTCTAACTTAACTACAAAAGCTAACTCAGAAGACGAGGATTGCCCAAGAACATATAAAGAGACCTCTAGAGAAACAAATGCCCCCTACCGACTCCAACACAAAAAAGAGAGGAAGAATGAAATGGAAAATATGTTCCTCCATATGTCGAACTTCTCTGCTGGTTTATCCTTTCTTTTGTGTTTATTGAAACTTTAGTGTATGGTAATTTACCATCTGAGAACTAGCCGGCAAACTGGGAGTTCAAAGTTTCACAACATTCAACAGTTCCACAAGGACTCTTGATGAACTCATACTTTATGTTTCTAAGAAAATTTTAGTTAGTTTTTATTTAGATTTGACACTCGCAAATGCTTCCCATGATTTAGAAAAGAGAAGTTGGTATGCATCTTGTTTCTGTTAAGTAAAAGAGATTAAAGCTACTTCACGAGCAAGACAAAAAGAGCTACTTCACGAGCAAGAGGTTCACATTGAGTTCAATCTATATTGACAAAGAAACGTATTCACTACAATTTATAATACCTTCATTCACTCGTATTGCTACTTCAGTCCCAAAACATCAGCATTGAATATATAAAAAAATATGCAGTATGTATACAATATGATTATCAGATATTGATTCTTTCGACACATAATACACTAGAAACTTAAATATACTTCAATGTTCAAAAATAAAGAAAAATGTTCAGAATGAGCAAAAGAAGAAGAGTAACTCCAATAAAAAAAACAATAATCTCCAAAGAAAAAATAATTGGCTAAAGAGAGGCATACCTGAGATTCGAGTAGATAGAAGAGAATGATTAGGGCAGAACTTCGATGGCATAAATCAAAACGTTGAGAGTTCTGAGTTGTTGTGCAGATCGACACTAGTAACTAGGGCATAATAAGCATCTTTAGTTTGCGACCCAGATGAAAACATTGAGCGTTCTAGGAATTGCCTTGCAGATCTGTACTAGCAGCTAGGGCAAAGTATGAACTATGTGTTTTAGTTTGTGACGATGGGTCTAGAAAGAGAGAGTTTTTGTGTTTTCTTTTTAGAATTTATTACTTTAGTATAATTTGGTGCCTAAGATTTTGTCAAAACAACAATTTTTCTTTTTAGAATATTTTAATATTAGATTTTGCCACACTTTCTCTTGCATAAATCCCACAAACTTTAATTTAGGACCAGTTATTAATTTCTATAGGGACCAAATTTAGTACCTTCTCAATAAAATATGTAATTAAGGACTAAAATAAAATCTCGTCCTAATATATGTACTTCTCGAGACAGGATTACTAACTCGGACCTAAATGTTGGTCTTAAATAAGGCTTTTTCTTGTAGTGTTCTAGGGTTTAGGGTTTACATTTTAGGTTCTAGGGTTTAGGGTTTAGGGTTTAGGGTTTAGGGTTTAGGGTTTAGAGTTTAAGGTTTAGGGTTTAGGGTTTAGGGTTTAGGGTTTTGGGTTTTGGGTTTAGGGTTTAGGGTTTAGGATTCAGGGTTTGGGTTTAGAGTTTAGGGTTAAGGGTGTAGGGTATAGTGTTTAGGGATTAGGGTCTTGGATTTTGGGTTTAGGGCTTAGTGTTTAGGGTTTATGGTTTAGGGTTTAGGGTTTAGGGTTTAGGGGTTAGGGTTAGGTTCTATTGTTTAAGGTTTAGGGTTTAGGGTTTAGGGTTTAGTGTTTAGGGTTTATGGTTAGAGTTTTGAATTTAGGATTTAGGACTTAGGGTTTAGGGTTTATGATTTAGGGTTTAGGGTTTAGAGTTTAGGATTTAGGGTTTAAAGATTTGATTTAGGCTTTAGGGTTTAAAGATTTGATTTAGGCTTTAGGGTTTCAGGTTTAGGGTTGAGGTTTAGGATTTAGGGTTTAGGGTATAGGATTTAGGTTTAGGGTTTAGGGTTTAATGTATATGGTTTAGGGTTTATAATTTAGGGTTTAGGGTTTTGTGTTTAGGATTTAGGGTTTAGGGTTTGGGGTTTAGGGTTTTGGGTTAGGGTTTAGGATTTAGGGTTTAGGATTTTGGTTTAGGATTTAGGGTTTAGGGTTTAGGGTATAGGAATTAGAGTTTTGATTTAGAGTTTAGGGTTTATGATTTAAGGTTTAGGGTTAACGGCTTAAGTTTAAGGTTTAGCATTTAGGTTTAGGGTTTAGCGTTTAGGGTTTAGGGTTTAGAGTTTGGATTAATGGGTTTAGGGTCTAGGTTTAGGGTTAGGGTTAGGGTTTAGGGTTTAGGGTTTAGGTTTTAGGGCTTAGGGTTTTGAGTTGTAGGTTTGGGTTTAGGGGTTAGGATTTAGTATTTAGGGTTTAGGATTTAGAGTTTAGGGTTAAGGGTTTAATGTATAGGATTCAGGGTTTAGGGTTTAGGGTTTATGATTTAAGATTTAGGGTTAAGGATTGAGGGTTAGGGTTTAGGGTTTAAGGTTTACGGTTTACGGTTTAAGCTTTTGAGTTGTAGGTTTAGAGTTTAGGGTATAGGGTTTAATGTTTATGTTTTAGGGTTTAGGGTTTCGAGTTGTAGTTTTAGGGTTTAGGGTTTATGGGTTAAGATTTAGGGTTTAGAGTTTAGAGTTTAGGATTTAGGTTTAGGGTTTAGGGTTTAGAATATTGGTTTAGGGTTTTTGAGTTTAGGATTTCGGGTTTAGGGTTTAGGGTTTAGGGTTTAGAGTTTTGGATTTAGGGTTTAGGGTTTAGAGTTTAAGATTTAGGATTTAAGGTTTAGGGTTTAGAATTTATAGTTAAGAGTTGAGGTTTAGGATTTAGGGTTTAGGGTTTTGGGTTAAGGGTTTTGGGTTTTGGGTTAAGGGTTTAGGGTATTGGGTTTAGGGTTTTGAGTTTAGGATTTAGGGTTTAGGGTTTGGGTTTAGAATTTAGGTTTAGGGTTAGGGTTTAGGGTTTTGAGTTGGAGGTTTAGGGTTTAGGGTTTAGGGGGTTAGGATTTAGGCTTAAGTGTTTAGGATTTAGAGTTTAGGGTTTAGGGTTTAGGTTTAGGTTTAGAATTTAAGGTTTAGAGTTTAGGGTTTAGGGTTTAGGATTTATGGTTTAGGGTTTTGAGTTTCGGATTTAAGGCTTAGTGTTTAGAGTTTAGGGTTTAGATTTAGGTTTACGATTTAGGGTTTCAATAGTTTAGGGTTTATGAATTATGGTTTAGGATTAAATATTTAGGGTTAGGATTTAGGGTTAGGATTTAGGGTCTAGGATTTATGGTTTAGAGTTTAGGGTTTAGGGTTTAGGGTTTAGGGTATAGTATGTTGAGTTTAGGATTTAAGATCTAGGATTTTGGGTTTATGTTTAGGGTTTAGAATTTAGTATTAGGGTTTAGGGTTTTAGGTTTAGGGTTTAGGGTTTAGGGTTAAGTGTTGAAGGTCTATGGTTTAGGGTTTTGGGTTTAGCTTCTACGGTTTAGGGTTTACATTTTAGGTTCTAGGGTTTAGGGTTTAGGATTTAGGGTCTAGAGTTTAAGGTTAAGGGTTTAGGGTTTAGGGTTGAGAATTTAAGGTTTAGGGTTTTGGGTTTAGGTTTAGGGTTTTGGGTTTAGGGTTTAGGGTTTAGGGTTTAGGGTTTAGGGTTTAGGGTTTAGGATTTAGGGTTTCGGTTTTATGGTTAAGGGTTTAGAGTTTAGGTTTTAGGGTTTAGGTTTTAGGGTTTAGGGTTCAAGGGTTAGGGGTTAGGGTTAAGAGTTTAGGGTTTAGGGTTAAGGGTTTATGGTTAAGGGTTTAGGGTTAAGAGTTTATGGTTAAGGTTTAGGGTTTTGGGTTTAGAGTTTAGGGTTTAGGGTTTAGAGTTTAGGGTTTAGGGTTTAGGGTTTATGGTTTATGGTTTAGGTTTTAGGGTTTTGGCTTTAGAGTTTAGGGTTTTGGGTTTAGGGTTGAGGGTATAGGTTTTAGGGTTGAGGTTTTAGGTTTTAGGGTTTAGGGCTTTGATTTGTAGATTTAAGGTTTAGGGTTTAGGGGTTAGGGTTTAGGGTTTAGGTTTTTAAGTATAGGATTTAGGATTTAGGGTGTAGGTTTTAGGGTTTATGGTTTAGGATTTAGGATTTAGTGTTAAAGGTTGAGGTTTAGGGTTTAGGATTTAGGTTTAGTATTAGGTGTAAGGTTTAAGGTTTAGGGTTTATGATTTAAGGTTTAAGGTTTAAGGTTTAGGGTTTAGGATTTAGTGTTAGGGTTAAGGGTTTAAGGTTTAGGGTTTAAGATTTAGGGTTTAGGGTTTTGTGTTTAGGATTTAGGGTTTAGGGTTTTGGGTTTAGGGTTACGAATTTTATGTTTAAGGTTTATGGTTTAGGGTTTAGGGTTTAGGGTCTAGGATTTAGGGTTTGGGTTTAGAGTTTAGGGTTTAGGGTTTAGGGTGTAGGGTTTAGGGTTTAAGGTTTATGATTTGAGGTTTAGGGTTTAGGGTTTAGGTTTAGTGTTTAGGGTTTAAGGTCTAGGGTTAGGGGTAAGGGTTTAGTGTTTAGAGTTTAGTGGTTATGGTTTTGTGTTTAGGATTTAGGGTTTAGGGTTTAGGGTTATGGTTTTAGGGTTACGAGTTTTATGTTTAGTGTTTAGGGTTTAGGGTTTACAGTTTAGGGTTTAAATTTAGGTTTACTGTTAGGGTTTAGGGTTTAGGGTTTAGGGTTTAGAGTTTAGGGTTTAGGGTGTAAGGTATAGTGTTTAGGGCTTCGGGTTTTCGGATTTCGTGTTTAGGGTTTATAGTTTAGGGTTTAGGTATAGGTTTAGGGGTTAGGGTTAGGTTCTAGTGTTTAAGGTTTAGGGTTTAGGGTTTAGTGTTTAGTGTTTAGGGTTTATGGTTAGAGTTTTGAATTTAGGGTTTAGGGTTTAGGGTTTATGATTTAGGGTTTAGGGTTTAGAGTTTGGATTTAGGGTTTAGGGTTTAAGTTTCGATTTAGGCTTTAGGGTTTAGGGTTTAGGGTTGAGGTTTAGGATTTAGGGTTTAGGGTGTAGGATTTAGGTTTAGGGTTTAGGGTTTAACGTATATGGTTTAGGATTTATAATTTAGGGTTTAGGGTTTTGCGTTTAGGATTTAGGATTTAGGGTTTGGGGTTTAGGGTTTTGCGTTTAGGATTTAGGATTTAGGGTTTGGGGTTTAGGGTTAGGGTTTAGGATTTTGTGTTAGGGTTTAGGATTTAGGGTTTAAGATTTTGGTTTAAGATTTAGGGTTTAGGGTAGAGGAATTAGAGTTTTGATTTGTGGTTTAGGATTTATGATTTAAGGTTTAGGGTTAACGGTTTAGGTTTAGGGTTTGGAGTTTGGATTAATCACTACAACAAATTATGGAATTAGCAACAACTTTTTAGCAAATACTATATTATTGTTGGCTTATATTGATAAATCACAACAACTTGATTTAATTGTTGCTATATCTTTTAATTTTTAACCACAATATTTTTGTTGTTGCCAAATATGTTAGTATTGTTGCGATATTATATTGATAATAATAATAATATAATAAGTTTCAACTATTAAAATATTGCAACAACGTTTTTGCCATAATAATGATATTGTTGCCCAACTTTAATAATGGCAACAATTTAATTAGTTTGTTGCTAGCTTAAAAAATATTTGGCAACAATTTATTTTTTTATTGTTGCTAATATATTTAATTTGACAATAACTTAAAACATTGTGGATAAAAATAGATTACTTTTAGTTTTCCGCCAATCCAATCGAGGTTTTTTTTGTTTCCGCCAAATTTTTTGTAGAAGTTCAGAATTTTTATTTTCCTTTGCCAAAACTTGCGCCACTTCAGTTTTGGGGAAAACTGAAGCTACCTTTCTTGTTCTTGTTTTACTAAAGAAGATGTTGTTCTTGAAGTCTATCTGGTGAGTTTTCTTTATGATTTAGTTTCTTTTCACAAAGTTTGGTGAATTCTTGCATATGATTTTCTTATGATTTAGTCTCCTAGGTTATTTTGTAAAATTTGATTTGCATTTTTAAAGTTCAATTGCTTTTGATTTAGTCTCTTGAGATTAGTGGGATGGGATTCCTAGTTGTATTTCGGTTTGCCTGGAATGGTGGTGGTACGAAATCATGATTTTGCTCTGCCGACTTTTGATAAATCCAAGAGCTACAACTGCATTAATGGGAATTTTAATTCAAACAACATCTTTGATTTATATATTTCCGCCATCTCTTAGTTTCAGTGTATCAACAAGAGTGGGCAATGAGTTAGGTGCTAGACAACTAAACAAAGCGAAAATTGCAACAATTGTAGGCCTTGTTGGTAGCTTCATATTGGGGTTTTCTACTCTATTTTTTGCGGTTACAGTAAGGAAAATTTGGGCAAAAATGTTTACTAATGACCAAGACATTCTGACATTGACGTCTCTAGTTTTGCCGTTAATTGCGCTTTGTGAAATTGGAAACTGCCCCCAAACGACTGGGTGTGGGGTGTTGAGAGGAACTGCAAGGCCGAAAGTCAGTGCGAATATTAATTTGGGTTGTTTTTATCTATTGGGAATGCCTGTGGCTGTTGATTGATTAATGTGTGTGTCTTATTTTTTATTTTAAGTGCAAGATTTGTTTAGGTTAGTGTCTGCTGTTGCTTTTTAAACTTTTACAAAATTTAGTTTTTTACCAAAAACTAGTCTATTCAACATTTAAAAAAAGAGTTAATTATCTTTGGTATCTATTGGTATAGTTTGACATCGTGATCTTTATTGTCGAGTTTCCAAACCCATTGATGGTTCAGAGTCAACGATTATGTTTATGATACATTGTGCTACTACATAGCATCTGAAAGCTTGTTCCTTGTACTATATTGCACCTTTTCTTCTAACACCTCATTAGTTTTAAGGTGTGGTCTCTCAAGACTGAATTTTATTTTCTTCTCATAGGTGATAGCATTTGTTTGGTTGAATAATCTAAGAATTTAGATTAATTATATGAATATTCTTAGCATGGTTTATTGTTTTGCAGGGTCTCGTCTTCCATCTATTGCCACAGCTAAAGCTAAAGTTGTAGGTGCTGGAGCAATACTGCGACCTGTTTCCAGTGGTAAACAAGTGTGATCAAAATTTACTCTTTTATTTTAGTTCTTCCTTACATTTTGAAGTGATGTTGATGTAATACAATTTGGTCATGTGTATGCTTGTCTGAAGATTTGGTTGACCAACTTGTTGCCATTGGTACCTATTAATTTATTATATTCTCACTTAATATATGCCATATAACTTACCTGCATAGCTATCTTTAGCACACTTTCTTGCAGGTTATTTTCTACTATATGGTAAAGATACACGTGATATGTCCTAGTACTAGTTGCACCACTCATTTATAAGCCATCTTTTTTTTAAGTTGCTTATATTGGTATTGAAATATCACATGTAGATTTGAATTTAAATTGTTTAGCTATTCTAATCTTATCTATTTTATACTCTTTTGTGTGAGAGGTTGTAGATAAATGAATGATTTTTGAAGATGTTCATAGATGTAGCTATGCAAAATAGAATTACTAGTCTTAAAAGCACTTTCTAGTTTTTATGTTGACCTTTCATAATATGAAGTTTTTCTCTAACACTTTCTTTTTTTTAATTAAAAAATCATATAACTTTATATTAATTGATTTAAAATTGTTGTAGGCAAGTATATAATGGATAAAAGTTGGATACTTATTGGAAATAGAGTGTTACCGCAATATTTAAATGGTGTGGAGCAATTTTTGAATTTTGCATTTTCTAATCTTGAGGTTGGTGTAAGAATTCAATGTCCGTGCATAAAATGCAATAATGTTCTTTGGAAAACACGAGATGAAGTGAGAACAGATTTATGTAGGTTGGGAATGAATCAAACTTATAAAAAGTGGATTCATCATGGTGAGCTTGATCTATCTTCTGATGATGAAACAAACATTAGTGAAGATTCAAATTTAGAAAAAGATGATGCTCCTATTTTTGAAATGTTGCGTGATATATATCATGGTGTTCCCAATAATAGTTATGACTTTGATGAGACAACTGAGTCACCACACGAAGAGCCTAATGCAGAAGCTAAGAGATTCTATAAGTTAATGAAGGATGCAGAAACTCGATTGTATCCAAGTTGTGAAAAGTTCTCCAAACTCTCTTTTATAGTGCGTCTTTTTCAAATGAAGTGTATGCATGGATGGAGTAATACTTCATTTGACTCTTTGTTGAAATTACTTAGTGATGCTTTACCTAAAGAAAATGTGCTCCCAAATTCTATTTATGAAGTTCAAAAGATAATTAAAGATTTAGGTTTAGATTATGTGAAGATAGATGCATGTGTTAATAATTGTATCTTATATAGAAAGGAATATGCAGATCTTGAACAATGTCCTAAATGTGGTGAAAAAAGATGGACAATGAGAAAAGGAAAAGATGCCAATAGTGAGGTTGCTTCAGGTAATTTGAATAACAAAAAGAAAGGAATTTCTAGAAAGATTCTTAGATACTTTCCTATTATACCTAGATTACAACGATTGTTTATGACAAAAGGAACCGCAAAAGAAATGAGGTGGCATAAGGATGAACGAGTTGATGATGGAGTGTTACGACATCCTGCTGACTCATTGGCATGGAAAAGTTTTGATGAAAAATATCTAAATTTTGCTTCAGATCCTCATAGTGTAAGACTTGGACTTGCTTCAGATGGTTTTAGTCCTTTTGGTTCAATGAGTAATTCATATAGCATGTGACCAGTTATCTTGATTCCATATAATCTCCCCCCATGGCTATGCATGAAATAGTCTAATCTTTTGTTGCCTTTACTTATTCCTTGACTGAAAGGTCCTGGTATGGATATTGGTGTGTATCTCCAACCTTTGATTGATGATTTGAAAATCTTATGGGGGGATGGAATTGAGACTTATGATGCTTTTATGAAACAAAATTTTCAATTACATGCTTCTTTGTTGTGGACAATCAATGATTTTCCTGCTTATGGTATTTTATCTGGTTGGAGCACTAAAGGTAAATTAGCTTGTCCAGTTTGTCATGTGCATACTTGCTCTGCTTACTTGAAACATGGTCGAAAGCAATGCTATATGGGTCATCGTAGGTTCTTGGAGATAAATCATCCTTATCGTCGAAATAAAAGTTTTTTCGATAACACAAAGGAAGAAAGAATTGCACCACATGCTTTGAGTGGTGAAGATGTGCTTGTGCAACTTAATACCTCTTCACAAAGGTCCACCGATGACAACACAAGAAAAAGAAAACGAGATACTGAAAGATATGATAATTGGAAAAAGAAAAGTATATTCTTTGAACTTCCATATTGGAAGACTTTATTGTTGAGACATAATTTGGATGTGATGCACATTGAAAAGAATATTAGTGAAAGTGTGTTAGGTACGTTGTTGGATATTGAAGGAAAAACAAAGGACACCCTGAAATCTCGATTGGACTTACAAGAAATGAAGATCAAAAAGTCCCTCCATCCCATAAAAAGTGGGGATAAATACATACTTCCTCCAGCAAGTTATACAATGTCTAAGGCGGAAAGGATTCAATTTTGTCAGCTCATCAAAGAAGTTAAGTTTCCTGATGCTTACGCTTCTAACATTAGTCGATGTATCAAGGAAGCTAAACATTTTGGGCTTAAAATTCATGATCATGATGTTCTTTTTCATCATATTGTACCACTTATCATTAAAGAAATTTTAACAAAAGATGCACATGGTCCCATTAATTGAATTGTTATTGTTCTTTAATGATTTGTGTTCTAAAGAGTTATCTGTGGAGAAGCTAGATCAGCTAGATAAAAGCATACGAGTGACATTATGTAAATTAGAACGTGTGTTCATACCGACGTTCTTTGATGTTATGGTTCATTTGGCAATTCATTTGGCAAATGAGGCGAAGTTGGGTGGTCCTGTTCAATTTCGATGGATGTATTACATTGAAAGGTTGGTTTCTTACTTTTTAAATCTATTCTTTTAATTTAAATTTATTAAAATATTAGTATTTTTCTTCATAGATTTTTGCGAACCTTGAAAGGTTATGTACGCAACAACTATCGTGTAGAAGGATCAATTGTTGAGGGTCACATTGCAGGAGAGTGCATTACATTGTTCTCTAGATATTTGAGTGATATGGAAACGAAGAAAAATCGTCCAGATAGGAATTCTAATTCTTCTAACATTGATCACAATAGCTTATCTATATTTAATTTTCATGGTAAACCACTAGGAGGGGGTTCCTGGACAAATTTGAATACTTTAGAAATCAATCAGGCTCATTTTTACATTCTCCAAAATTGTGAGGAAGTCAGACCTTGGATTGAGTAAGATATGTTTCACCTTTACATCATTTTCTTACAAACACTTAACAATTGTGTTCTATTTTTTTAATTTTTTTTTCAAATCTCCACAATCTATACGGAACATTTAGAAATTTTAACAAAGGAGAATAATAGAAATGTAGCAAAGAGACACAAAGAGGAATTTCCTTTATGGTTTGAAAAAAAGATAAAATCTTTCATTTGATGATTTGTAAATTTATTTTTTAAAATAACATTAATATTATTTGTGATTTTGAAATTAAAATACTACAGGTGATACAATTAAAGAAAAATGGTGATAACCGAATTACTGAAGAATTACTAATTTTGGCAAGACCTCCAGATCCTCGAGTTTTTTTTATAGCGGATATATCTTGAATGGTTCTCGATTTCAAACAATGAAATCTGAGCTAGGTTTGAAAACTCAAAATAGTGGTGTGGTTGTGAAGAGTGATGAGCATACATGAAATGTTGATTATTTTGGAAGGATAAGAAGAATTTTAGAGATCCAATATATGAACAATAAATCAGTTATGTTATTTCAATGTGATTGGTTTGAAGTTCCTCCTCAAGGTCGTAGTCAAAGTAGAGGTTACAAAAAAGATGAATATGGATTTGTCTGTGTAGATATAACACGACTTCATTACACAAGTGATCCATTCATTCTAGGCTCACAAGCTCAATCAGTGTATTATGTGAAACATGGTCAAAGTGAAAAATGGCATTCAGTGATAAGGGTAAGACCACGAAATTTGTATGATCTTCCCGAACAAAAAGATGAAATGGAACAATATCAACTGATTGACTTAGTTGAAAGAGGAGAAACAAATCAAGAAGTAGAGTTGGAGAATGATAACATCAGAATAGAAAGAGAAGATATTGATGGAGTGAGTGTTGAAGCACCTTCTCTCAATAACGAGGAAGAAGCCGACTTAGTAGTTGTAGATGAGCCTAATCATGAAAATGTAGATGACTTTAGTGATTCTGCAATAGATGAAGATGCTAGTGAATATGATGAAGTTGAGGATGATGATTGGCTTTGATTTTCAACTTGTCATCAAGATAAAATTTGTTTGAATCAGTTTGTCCGTAGAAGTTTTGTTTTTCACTTACCGAAACAGTTAATTTCTATTTTCTACTTTTCCCATATTTCTTTATCTTTTTGCTTAGAAGCTTTATTTGTTTCTCTCAATTTTTTAACACTATTTTATTACTTTGTCATTTTGGCATTGCTTTTGTTTGTTAATTGCTATCTTTTACTTTTATGATTTGTAATTTTGACTAGTAGTTATTTATATAATATTATAGTATGTTGCAGCTAATCATGTAGTAGGATATTACTCAGTTTGTTGTTGTTGTGATTGCAGCCAATCATGATGAAAAATATGCATATTTCTAATGATAGTGAAACTGCCGATGTAAGCGCAATCCTGCCTCCAGGTAAGTTTATCCATTTGTTAAATTGTATCTCTTCAAAATCTCTAGATCATATATGTTTTATTTACATATATTTTAATATCTCTATGTATTGTTAAAGAAAAAAAGAGAAAGGGAAGAGGAAAGACAACAAGGCTTTCAACCCAAAAGAAACGTAAGGAAAATGACAATGGAAAGTTGAAGGTGATTATCCCACTAGATCAAATAGTTGCAGTAGGTCCTGGAGCTAAAGATTTTATTACCGAGCTCTCAGTGAAAGTTCTCCATAATTCTAGACATGATGTCAAGAATTGGAAGGGAGTTCCTGATCTAGCAAAGAATAGGATTGTTGCTTATATGCTGGTAATGTACTTTTCTCTTTGTCTTTTTTTGGTTGAAATAGTAAATGGTTAGTAATGATATCTCTGACTATCTAGTTCTCTGTCTCTTTTATCTTGTCGAAGAAGTTCAACTATTTGGCTTTCTTTTGCATTATAGTTGTTTTTCTGATTATCGTCATTGCTCCCTGACTTCTTTGTTTATTGAATTGGTCTTGGCCTTCTTATGCATTGTAATGTACAAAAACTGATCCTTCAATGCAATTTTTCTTTTTTTTCTAGCATCTGATCATTTTCTAACTGATAACCATTAACAAGAGTTTGTGTTATTCATTAAACTTGAAATTTAAAGTTGAAGCTAGTTGTTGATGGATAGCCAATGCCTAAATCATTAGTTGTGTTTCTTATTATCGTAGCTCTCTGTCGTTTTCTTTTGTTGAAATGGTAAATGGCCCACATTAGTGTTTCTGGCTTTCTATCTCTCTGTACCTTTTTGTTGTAGTTGTTGAAATGGTAAATGTTCAGTAATAGTATTTCTGGTAATGTAGTTCTCTGTCTCTTTTATCTCGTTGAAGAAGTTCGCTATCTTTTCCTTCAATGTATTTTTTCTTTCTTTGTAGTATCTAATCAGTTTCTAGTTGTTTTCCCAATAAACGTGTACACCAGGCAATCCAACTTTGATAAGTTGGATTATCCCTGCATATGATAGGGTCTTACCATCCATGTGCTTATTTTAGCTGTGATTTTGTTGACCAATGGTTTGCATTGTAGAATTGTTAATCTTCTGGTAGAGAGAGGGACTGCAAGATACCTAAAAGGCAACTCTCCAAATTCATACCCTAGTATTCCCAATATCCTCTGTTGGATATGACTACTTACTCCTACAAAATAAGCCTGACTTTTTCTTAAGTTTTCCTGTAGTCCTAAAGCTACTGAAAATAACTCAAACTTGTCGTTGAGTATTTGCACAGATGTTTCATCTCCTCTTGCCTAGAACCCTGTTTGAGATTAGGTTTGCCTGGAGCCTTGTCTGAGACCTCTCTTAACTTTGATAGTTTATGATTAGGCACCATTGATATGAAATGTATTGCTGACAGTTCTTATAGCCAGTTAACCATCATACTATGAAATCCAATCTCCTATAACATTTGCTCAATGAAATGCCATTCAATTGAATTCAATCTCGTATAACATCTTCTTCACACTCTTGTTGGCTGAATCTTTTCCTTTGACCATTCTCCCAATTTAACGTTTTGGTTCATTTAAAGAATATCTCAATAGGGCATTATCTCATCGAAGAAAGTTTAGCTACTTGACCTCCATATTCATTGTACTCTGCATCAACTGATGTTTAATGTAGTTTTTCTTCTAGCATTTGATCATTTGTTTAATGTATTCCTCATTGATTTTGTACCTATGGAATATTTTTCTCTCGTGTTTATCTCCGAATCTCATCAAATGAAATTCTTCAGCTTCTTTATTACTTATTCTTCAACTATGTCTAGAGAACATGCTATTGGAAATCTTAAATTTTTCCAACACAAACTGTCTTGAACAAAATAATTTATTAGTTGATCAATTGTAAATGAACTCAGGAATCATGATAGCATGAAAAAAATCTGTAATACTAAGTTAGATATCAACAGAGGATGTTCAACTATATCTCCATATTCTTGTTCAGTAGCTACCTGTTTCTTCAAAGTTACTTCTATGTTTTGTGAACTAATATTTTCAGTTGCTGTTGAGAGCAGTAACTGTTAAAAAAGAACACTCCATGTCCAGTTCATCTGTTGCAGATTACTTAGAAAATCTGTGGGGCATTACGAAAAATTGGAAACTTGTTCCAATCTCAACCCTTCTAATCTGTGACACGATAGCACCTCCCACGACTATAGCCAAATGAACAACACCAACTCATTTCAGACACCCATGTCCATGAGACAGCCTTGTTAACAACATTTTATAGTACTCATCTCTGAAGTGCTACTGGTGACCAGTTAATGATTTCTCATTCAACAAGTAAAAGTGAAACAAACTTTTATAAGTTTGGGTGTGTTGCCTCAGTTAGCATTCTCTATATGGTTACTTTACATAACATTTCTTGCTTTGTTGATGATGATAAGAATTACGATGGCCCTTCCTTGCATCTGAATAAACCTTTATTTTTTTCCTCTTTAAAGAGGCCCATGAATATGAAAGGAAAGGGAGGTGACCCTCCACAAATGTGGCCAAGGCCTCGTGAACGTGGAGGTCTTAGATTGTGGCCTCCCGCATTCAGTGTTGCACCAGCAACAACCCAAAGTCAATGGTTATAATGAATTACCATACAAAACGCTAAATACCACAAAATCATCCTAGCTGCCTCGGGAACCGAATCAAAGGTCATTATAGATGAAACTTGGCGTGCCAGAGCTAACCGAGATAATGGAATTTCATTCCGAGCGTGTTTACTAAGAAAGTTGACCGAAGGAAAATGTAAAACTAGCAACTGCTGTGGAAAATAGTCCTTCAAATGCACTATGTTAACTTATTTATGAAAAGATTTGAGTGAAAAATTTGATATAGAAGATGTTGAACTTTTGAGAACTACAGTTGGCCGGGTTGGGAACTAACTAAGACACAGTTAGCCTAATTATTTATACTATTTTGATTGCAGGACACCTTTCAGCTTCCGGACACACAACACAATCGGGATACGATTCTTCAAACAGCAAAAAATTTATATCGATATCGTCGGAGTAGACATCATGATCATTTCAAGAAATTTGCTACAAAAGAGGAGAGTCTGCAAAACATACCAACAGATGTTAATGAAGCTGAATGGAAATTCTTGGTAGACTACTTCAGCTCTGATGATTTTAAGGTAGTTAAAAGTGAAAAATTTAACCTTTTATATTGTTTGTTTTCTTTTTTGACTTCTTATATACTTGGATCAAAATAAATTTCTAAACGCAAAATGAATGCAGAAAATGAGTGAAAGAAACAAAAATAACAAGGCAAAACAAGAAGTGAATCATATTTGCGGCAGAAAAACTTTTCAAGCAGTGTCTTATGAAGCGGTGAGATATATGTCTTTCTTTTGATCGATTATAGTTACAATTTCAACAATAACATAATTTCATTTGTTTTGACAGAGAGACACAACTACTGGAAAAGAGCCGAATTTTCAAAAACTTTGGGAAATAACTCACATGAAGCCAAATGGGCAATGGGTTACTAATGCTTCTGCAGAAGTGAATGTACTTTTTTTTAACCTTTATCCATAGAATGAGTTTATTTAAATAAATATGGAGAGTTAAAGCTAGTATAACCGTTTTTTGTAGGATAAAGTGAAAGATGTTGTTGCTGAAAAAATTCAAGAAATTGAAGAGGCTACCGATGTGGATCCTATTATTAATGCTGCATTTGTGCAAATAATGGGAGAAAAATCAAAGTACATTCTTGGTCAAGGATCTGGAATTAAGTTAGCAAGTAGAATATCTAAAAATGAAATTCAAGAACAACTTCAAGCACAACAAAAGGAAGCAGAAGAAGAACGTCGTAAACGAGAGAGTGTAGAAAGCAAGCTACTAGAAGTTAAGAATCAACTTGAAGAGGAGCGGAAAAATCGAGAAGTAATGGAAGTTCGTTTAGTGCATGACCAAAAATTGTTAAAAGAGAGCATGATGGCGCTAGTATCTCATTTGCAGAATCCAAAGGTATTTATTTATAGTATAGATCGCTAAATTAGTAGATGCTACATTACTACTTAAATTTTTGTCACTCTCACTATACATCTTCGCCTCTTCCTCGTTCTATTCTTCTTTTATCGACATACCAAGTTATTAATTTGTACCATATTTAACAGAATGGCCTTCCTGCTTCAATTTTCAATATCATTACAGCTTCAACTAGTTCAAAGGGGACAAGTTCTGCAAGTATAATGAATGACAAATGGGTATGTAAATGTCTCATATCTATTGTTTCTATTCTCAAGGGTAAAAATTTAGACTTGCATTGGCTGCTGTTAGGCGTGCTTGATGTGATCCTCTGAACATGACCTCTTGGATTATCCTCCGGATTACCTTACGGGGCTCAGTTTTCATAGCCTTGAACACACTATTATTCCTTTCAATCCAAACATACTAGACACCGGCAGCCAAGGTCATTTTATAGATGGCATCAACAACTTTATTGCTTCGTACTTGATCTTGTGCTCGTTCCAATTCTTCTGTCCAAGGCAACACTTGTCTATCTATTCCCAACCATTGTAACAGCTTGGACCATATGGTAGCAGCATATGCCCATTGGAAAAATAAATGGTCTATACTCTCAGGTTGTTCAGATTGACTTGCTATATTATTATTGGAATAGATTTTTCATCTCCTTGTGTGTTGTATCTCTATGCATATCCATCTATCATTTTAATTACAACAGAAAAACACAATATGCAATAAACTTATTTTAGATATATATTTATTTCAAGCTTATAATCTTTGTATTGATAGGCAGTTGCAGGAAGATTTACAGGGAAAGCAAAACCAAGAATCACAGATGAAAAAAGAATTGGATCACTTGAAAGATATCTTGACTTTTGAGAAGCAAAACTTAGAAATGGCTATTTATGATTGTGATAAATTTAGTTCGTTGTGCAATGAAAAAGATGTAGAACTTAAGGTATTTTTTAAATGTTATTAAATTTGATTTATTAAGGGGACAATCATTCATTTTATTACTCCATTCCTTTAGGCTGCCCTATCAGAGAAGCGAAGCTTAGAAATGCGGCTTCCAAAGTTGAGTTCTCAAGGTTCAAAGAAAACTATTCCGAAAGAGTTGGTTGACGCAAATAATCAGGTAAAGCTATAAATTATTATTTGGCCTTCATATTTTGTCCAGATTAGTATCCACAAAACACAAACTCATGTGACTTCACTTGCAGGTCTTTGAAAAGATCCATGAAGAATTGAAAGCTCGTTCTATGTTGCATACCGCAGAAGAAACAAAGAAGAGGCTTTTGAGTGAAAAATCATCAGTTGAGGCAAAAATTGTAGAGCTGGAAAAGAAGAAATCAAGTGAGGTACGTTGCCTAAATATCTCTTGTTCCGCATGGATCATATATTTGATATAAAGTGGAGTAATATTATAGTATTGAGCAAGATAGAGTCTAGTAGTAATTCAATTACCTCTAAATGTAATAGTAGTACTGTTGCATCTTGAAAAGTACTCCCAACATAAACTATTTAGTTGTCATAGGAGTCCCAAACAACTTGAATCCATCTATATTATTACTATTTTTTCTTAAATGCAAATGAAATAAGGAGATTTATCTGGAGATTAAAGTGTGTTTGGGTATATAAGTGAGTGCCTTCATATGAATATCTGTCTTTTAGATTTATATTTGTGTATTTTATAACATACTTTGTCAAATTATAATTATATTTATCTTTTATTTGCAGGATGGACATGCATAATTGAACCATTGCTTCAATACAAGTACTATTGGAAGATCGGATTATTCAAAAGTTACTAGTAGGATTAGAATATAATTAATGACTTGCTTATTCTTTTTTCTTACAAGTACAAACATGCAGAATTATTTAGTTCTTTGGACTATCAATCTTATATTGACCTTTGCAAATTTATATAATTCTTAATCTAAATATTTGTGAAAATTTTCTAAAAGAAAAGTGTATTGTGTATATAGCAGTTATTCACAAATTGTTGCTAAAAGTGTAGAAAATATTTGTACAAAATTTCTAAAAAAAAATGTGTATTATGCAAGTAGCAACTACTTACAAATTGTTGCTAAAGTTGTATAATAAATATGTATTGCAATAAAAATTATTGTTGCTAAAAGCCTTCTAACAGATTATTAACTAACTTTTTGTCAATTTTTTACAACAACTGATATTGTTGGCAACAAATTTAATTTGTGGCAACATTAAATTTTGTTGCGAAAAGTTTTATAAGCCACAACTATATTAATGTAGGGCAACAATTATTTTGGTTGCAATAAGTTAGTTTTTGGCATCAATATATTTTGTTGTTGCAAAAACTTTTCGCATCAGCGTTTATTGCAACAACATGCAACAACTTTTATATTGTTGCCAAAAGTACTTTTTGCAACAACATCTGATATATAGCAACAAAAAAATTTGTTGGGAAATGCCTTTTTTCTTGTAGTGAATGGGTTTAGGGTTAGGGTTAGGGTTTAGGATTTAAGGTTAAGGGTTTAGGGTTTAGGTTTTAGGGCATAGGGTTTTGAGTTGTAGGTTTGAGTTTAGGGGTTAAGATTTCGTATTTAGGGTTTAGGATTTAGAGTTTAGGGTTAAGGGTTTAATGTATAGGGTTCAGGGTTTAGGGTTTAGGGTTTATGATTTAAGGTTTAGGGTTAAGGATTTAGGGTTTAAGGTTTACGGTTTAGGGTTTAGGGTTTTGAGTTATAGTTTTAGAGTTTAGGGTATAGGGTTTAAGGTTTATCTTTTAGGGTTTAGGGTTTCGAGTTGTAGTTTTAGGGTTTAGGGTTTATGGGTTAAGATTTAGGGTTTAGGGTTGAGAGTTTAGGATTTAGGTTTAGGGTTTAGGGTTTAGAGTTTTGGTTTAGGGTTTTGAGTTTAGGATTTAGGGTTTAAGTTTTGGGGTTTAGGGTTTAGGGTTTAGGATTTAGGGTTTAGGGTTTAGAATTTATAGTTAAGAGTTGATGTTTAGGATTTAGGGTTTAGGGTTTCGAGTTAAGGGTTTAGTGTATAGGGTTTAGGGTATTGGGTTTAGGGTTTTGAGTTTAGTATTTAGTGTTTAGGGTTTGGGTTTAGAATTTAGGTTTAGGGTTAGGGTTTACGGTTTAGGGTTTAGGGTTTTGAGTTGGAGGTTTAGGGTTTAGGGGTTAGGGGTTAGGGTTTTGAGTTGGAGGTTTAGGGTTTAGGGGTTAGGGTTTAGGTTTAGGTTTAGGATTTAAGGTTTAGAGTTTAGGGTTTAGGGTTTAGATTTAGGGTTTAGGATTTAGTGTTTAGGGTTTAGAGTTTAGGATTTAAGGCTTAGGGTTTAGAATTTAGGGTTTAGATTTAGGGTTTAGAGTTTAGGGTTTAGGGTTTAGAGTTTAGAGTTTGGATTTAAGGTTTAGGGTTTAGGTTTAAGGTTATGGTTTATGATTTAGGGTTTAGGGTTTAGGGTTTAGGGTCTACTATTTAAGGTTTAGTGTATATGAATTAGGGTTTAGAGTTTAGGGTTTATGGTTAAGAGTTTAGGGTTTAGGATTTTGTGTTAGTGTATAGGGTTCAGGGTTTAGAGTTTAGCGTTTAGGGGTTAGAATTTATGGTTTAGGGTTTAGGGTTTAGGGTTTTGAGTTGTAGGTTTAGGGTTTAGGGTTTAGGATTTAGGTTTAGAGTTTGGATTTGGGGTTTAGGGTTTAATGGTTTAGGTTTAGGGTTTAGGGTTTAGAGCTTAGGGTTTATGGGTTAGGATTTAGGGTTTAGGGTTTAGGGTTTAGGTTTAGTGTTTATGGTTTGTGGTTTAT
Source organism: Solanum chiquidenum (assembly GCA_029582725.1). Lineage (NCBI taxonomy): Eukaryota > Viridiplantae > Streptophyta > Magnoliopsida > Solanales > Solanaceae > Solanum > Solanum chiquidenum. The sequence goes on along the minus strand of JAJOOS010003218.1, from coordinate 1,602 downwards.
GGTTTAGGGTTTAGGGTTTAGAGTTTTGAGTTTAAGGTTTAGGGTTTAGGGTTTAGAGTTTAGGGTTTAGGGTTTGTGGTTTAGGGTTTAGGGTTTAGAGTTTAGGGTTAGGTTTTAGGATTTAGGGTTTAGGGTTAGGGTATAGGGTAAAAAGGTTTAGAGTTTAGGATTTAGTGTTTAGAATTCATGGTTTAAGGTTTTGATTGTAGGTTTAGGGTTTAGGGTTTAGGGTTTAGAGTGTAGGGTTTAGAATTTAAGGTTTAGGGTTTAGGGTTTAGGATTTAGGTTTAGGGTTTAGGGTTTAGGATTTAGGTTTAGGGTTTAGAGTTTGGATTTATGGTTTAGAATTTAGGATTTAGGTTTAGGGTTTAGGGTTTAGGGTTTAGGGTTTAGAGCTTAGGGTTTAGAGTTTAGGGTTAGGGTATAGGGTAAAAGGGTTTAGAGTTTAGGGTTTAGGGTTTAGAATTCATGGTTTAGTGTTTCTAGTTGTAGGTTTAGAGTTTAGGGTTTAGAATTTAAGGTTTAGTGTTTAGGATTTATGTTTTATGGTTTAGGGTTTAGGGTTTAGGGTTTGGATTTAGGGCTTAGGATTTAAGGATTTAGGTTTAGGGTTTAGGGTTTAGAGCTTAGGGTTTAGGGTTTAGGGTTTAGGGTTTAGGGTTAGGGTATAGAGTAAAAGGGTTTAGAGTTTAGGGTTTAGAATTTAAGATTTAGGGTTTGGGATTTATGTTTTAGGGTTTAGGGTTTAGGGTTTAGGGTTTAGAGCAGAGGGTTTTGGGTTTAGGGTTAGGGTATAGGGTAAAAGGGTTTAGAGTTTAGTGTTTAGGGTTTAGAATTCATGGTTTAGTGTTTCTAGTTGTAGGTTTAGGGTTTAGGGTTTAGAGTTCAGGGTTTAGAATTTAAGGTTTAGGGTTTAGGATTTATGTTTTAGGGTTTACGGTTTAGAGTTTAAGATTTAGGGTTTAGGGTTTAGGGTTTAGGTTTTAGGGTTTAGAGTTTGGATTTAAGGTTTAGGGTTGAGGTTTAGGATTTAGGGTTTAGGGTATAGGGTTTAGAGTTATGAGTTAGGGTTTAGGATTAAGATTTAGGGTTTATTGTGAAAGGTTTAGGGTTTATGATTTAAGGTTTAGGGTTCGGATTTATGGTTTAGAGTTTAGGGTTTAGGGTTTAGGGTTTACTATTTTGAGTTTAGGATTTAAGATTGAAACGACCCCAAAATGCACGAAAATGTGCTTCGGAAACACCTATTATTGTAATTTCCATATATCTCAAAATTCGTGCATGATTTCGGATATTCGACTTCATATTCTTATTTGTGGGGTCAAATTGAGTGGGAAATGGGTCTAACCCGAATTTTAGAGCAACCGTATCAAAATTCAAAAATCGCAAAAAATGCGATTTTCAGGGTCAACTTTAAAGGGGCATATCTCTTAGCACACAAGGAACTGTAAGGGCTGAAAACTATTAAATTAAACCTCTATGAGTTAGCTTTCCAATGCACTTGGTTTCACCTCATTCCGAGTTAGGATGAGGGAGTTATGACCATTTTCGTAAAATCTGTCGGTGCAGATTTGCAAATTCCAGTGAGCTAATTTACTGTAG
>JAJOOS010003217.1:0-28440 GCA_029582725.1 Solanum chiquidenum | reverse complement strand
GATGTTATTGAAAGAGATAGAAAGGAGATCCGCTGGAAGGGCCTTCCTAATTCAGATGCAAGGGACATGGAGGAAACTAAGGTTAGCAGGTAGCTTAAGATTTAAAAATTTATCGTCATTTCTCACTATCTTTTGTATGTATGCATAAGGCTTAAGCTTTATGATCGTATGCTGATGGAAATCTTGGACTGTTTGAAAGCGGTTGCTTTAGTTGCTAAGGGTGAAACAGTAATTGTGACAGATGCCTAAACTGCATTGATGAGCAAAATGGCAGTCTAAAAGTATATATATAACTGATCCTAGATGTATAAGAATGCTTAATTCCTTGGCCTCATTGAGAAGCGGGCCTGCATTACAACTGATTCCCACATTTCTGTATAGACTCGCCGTGTCTTTAGATGATGTTATATAACAATTCTGTACGTTTCCAGAAGGGGCATGCACAGTTACTGGCGAAGATTGGGAAGAAAGCTGCATATCTGAAAGACTTGGAAGAGCAAGTATGTTTGTCTTACTCCTTTCGTACTAATGTCATAATCTCTTCAAATCAACATTGAAGAAACACTACATACACCTAACTGAGTTGTTGCAATGATCTTTAACTTTCTGCACAAATTGGGAAAGCTTGCAAGTCTGCAAAATCTTAAGCTGCGGAATGAACAGTCGTGTAAATCTACAAATGGCCCTTCACAAGGATTCTCTTTGCCATTTATACTTGTTCAGGTATAAGGCTTTAATTTTTCCTCTGAAATTACTGCATCTACTTATTTACATGGTAGACACTTTGATTATGCGATGATTAAAGTTAATGGTACTTAATTATATCTTTCACCTTCTAATTTACTACTTGTGTTATTGATATTGTACGATAAAGTCCATTTTTTTTTGTCAGCGGCGTAGGTTTATAATCAATTTTGACTCGTATCTTTTCATTTACTTTTTTGTATTAGTAGGGTTGTGCGTTAAATTCTCTTTAAGCCTTTGACAAACATTTTAGACTTGCAAGCAATTTTATAATGTTATTGATTTTTGTTTTTCATACTGTGCATGAGAATGATTTTGTTCCCTATCTTTCAAATGATGTGTTATTATTGGCTGAGCTACAAAGCTCACATAGAAATATGAAATAAATAATAATTCTTATTAACTTACAAAACACCATCACAAGGTACGGGGATAGGGCTACACAACATCACCCTTCCCAGACCCCACTCGTGGGATTACACTGGGTAAGTTGTTGTATTTACTTCCCAAATGGTTTTGCATAAAATGCATGTTTGTGTGGAATTTGTTACAAGCATGTAGAGTTATCACAGAAAGCATGAGTTAGAGTCCTGATTGGTGAGTGTTTGGAGTTGGAACCACCATTCGAACTTAGGATTTCCAAGACTGGAAGCACCCTACTTGTTTGACACATCACTTGCAGTTCACTCAGCTAGTTGTTTACTCCCTTCGTCCTAATTTATATGGCACTGTTTGACTAAGCACGAAGTTTGAAAAAGAAAGGAAAACTTCTGAATTTTGAAATTTCTCGTCTAAAACAATCTTTAGACATTTGTGTGGCTATAAATCATTCTATTAAGGACTATGTAGCATGGACTTGGGTATGTGCATGGGGGGGGGTATGTATCAAGTACAGGGCTTGTAAGTATTTTTATGGACATTTCCGATGTTTAGCAAGGTTTAGTACAACTTTTAATGTTCTGTCCAATTTTATTTTATTTTTTTATAAGGTCAAGGAAAAGTTTTTGAGAGTCTGTCAGACAGCCATTAGACCATCCCAGGCCCATGATCGGAGCTGAGAACGATCATCTACTGCGCCATGACCCAACTACCATGATTGCTGTTAATCACGCTCTAGTCTAATGACCATGATTCATCCACCAGACTTGGTTTTCTGTTTCCTTAGAAATCAAGGATACAGTGGTACGAACCTATAGAGCAGATCCTGTTCAAGTACGGTCGTTGTTCTGTCCAAAATATTCACACCTACCTCATACTAATTTAACACGGTTACCTCAAGACAAACGGATAATCCACGTTCACCGTAATTATTGGAAATATATGTGACTTGACTACATGCGTATAATTTGCAGAGTTTCCCTTTAACTTACCAAAGAATTTTGATACGGATAGTAACCTTTCTGACTTGTTTCTTATTTGCCAAAATACTGATATAGACTGCTCCCCATGCTACGGTTGAAGTTGAGATCTCGGAGGATATGCAGTTGGTCCACTTTGACTTCAACAGGTACATGAACATCTTCAAATGCCAACTGATATTATATTATTTGGCATGTGATTAAAATTTTGTATACAGTAAGAATTTGTTGTCATCCTCATAGGGCCGATAATAGATTCTCCCCACAAAAGAAAGCAGCTCTTTATCATGCAACCTGTTTTTTGCATTGTTGTACTAATTGGATTAGAGTTGCAGAAAGGCGATTGATATCAGAAGATTAAGATACTAAATAGGTTGCGTAGGGTAGATCTCGTGGGAGAGGTGGTGGATGGTAGTGAATCTTCACCTTCAATTCTAGTTTGAACTTTTCAATTGTAAAAAAAAAGGGCAGCCTGGTGCATAAAGCATCCTGCGTTAGCAAGGTCTAGCGAAGGGTCGTACCCCAATGGATGTGATGTAGACAACCTACCCTAGTGCAAGCATTAGTGACTACTTCCACGACTCGAACCCGTGACTATAGGTCACACAGAGACAACTTTTTACCGTTGCTCCAAGGCTTCCCATTAGATTTTAACTTTTCAATATTTAGTCGATCCCTGCTGGTTGTGGAGTCTATATTGGAACCCCAAAACCTTATGTCACATGGAAACCTATTGAAGATCATGTCCATGATCTTTGATGTTAAATATAAATAGCAAGTTGGAATTTCAAAACCTACCAAAGGAGTTCAAATCTGGAGAAAGATGATAATGAGAGGAGAAAGGGGATGAATCACATATGTTTCTCGAACTCTTCAAAAATGTCAACGAGTGAGTCTCGGAATCTCCAAAAGTAGTGTATTTTTGGAGAATCCGACACGGATGCTGCATCAAAAGTGAAGAGTTCGAGCAACTTAGTGAATCACCACAGCTTGCCTATTTATGCAAGATACCATGTATCCTCTTCCGTCCCAATTTAGGTATCTCCTCTGGTTTGAATTCGATTAACAATGTAAGAGGTATATTCTATGATTTTAGATGAAAGTGGATCCAAAAATGAAGGTAATGTTGACTTCTTTTTGAAGAATTTAAACATTGTTTAGGAACTATTAGAACCATGAAATGTATGGAGAAGTGTTAATAGAGAGAATTACGGGACAATCCAAGACGAAAATAGTACCATTACATTCTTTTTCCTCAAGTCAAATCTTAGTTTCCCGACCATATATAAGTAGTTAGGATTTGCATATCGTTGTCGTCATCATCATCATCATTTTGAAGAATAAAAAAAAATTCTGTTTAATATTTCTGCATTATCTGTTGTAGAAATGCAGATTCAATTTACCAGCATTTTCTTTTTCGATTTCTTTCTAAACATGACTTCTCTTGTTGATACTTTGGCAGCGTTCCTTTCTCTTTGCACGATGATGCTTATGTCCTAAAACTGATGCGCAACTATGAGCTCTTAGAGAGTGAAAGTGTATCTCGAACATCCTAATCACACTCATCGTGTAGCTAGTCCTGATGTCGCTTCAGGAGGCAGCTGATCATTTTACTGGAACTCTGGAACTGACATATCTCAAATGATACTTTGTCAATCGACGTAGAGACTCCAGAACTCGTCACGGAGTATTTGTACCTAACAGGATACATAGTCATACATGGCATTTACACAACTTATTTAGAAGTTAAAGAGCTGGTATTCATCTTTGTTGTATTTTGCAACATCTAAATAGGCTGACACCATGCCTTTGTTAGTTTTCTGGAAAATGGTGGTATAAGATTTTGGTGAATGGAAATGTTCTTATTGTATCTTATGTTTTCTTTTGGGCACATCGACTGCTGCTTAAATTTGTCAGTAAATTTTATTTAGACACTTGGATTATGGCTTGTTCCAATTGAGTACCTAAATACACTATAAGTGTTCTTATTAAACACTTTTAGCTCAAATTTATCACTGGTCTTTAGCGGCAATTAATTAACGACAATAACTTAATTGTCACTAAATATGTGCTTCTTAAGGCAATTAACACTCTTGTACATGTCTCTAAAATCTATAATGACATTAGATCCAATGATAATTAACTAATATCGGTAAAAGTTTTAGTTCTCTTTATTACTCCCTCTGTCCCTAATTACTTGTCAATTTTGACAAATCAAGAAAGAACAAATATTTTTTTTCTATTATACCCTCAATTAATTACTTTGAAAAAGGTAGAACTTTTTGAAAATCTTAAATTTTTAATTCATCCACTTCATAATTAATAGGGGTAAAATGGTAAACTCACTATATCAATAATTGTTTTCTTAATAGGTGTGTCAATTTAAAAGTGGACAAATAATTAGGAACAAAGGGAATAATATACATATTTATTGCCACTAAAAGTTGTTCTCTTAAGAAAATAAAAAAGTAAATACAAAATTTATAAGACAAGAACTGAATTTCTTTTTCTTTTTCTTTTTTTTTTCTTAAAAGAAGTTTCTGAATTAATAGTGTTTTTTTTGTTTACCACACTGCTAAGTTGCTTAGCCCAAGAGACCTTTGAAAATTATAAAATGTGTTGCAACACTTAACTTATCACAGTATGTCTGATTCTTTTCACCTTTTTAGAATGTGAAAGTGGGGTCCTTCTCTCTATTATATTCATTTTTTATTATCCAATATTGGTAGGTAAAGCCTATAATTTTAATTATTTATTAATTAAAATATACTGCCATGCACAGCAATAAGGGGGTAGAGGAAAGCACATTGAGAATGTTTGTCTATAATAAGGACCTTTTCTTTAATTAATTAATTCTTAATTTGGCTTTATTACTTTTATTAGTATTATTTTATATATCTTAAAAACTTACACTATGTTACTCATCTTATGTAATATAGCCCATGCATGTAAATGATTAAATTGTATATTCATTGGTGCTTTATAGGTTACTGATTCGAGCAGTGAAAATATCCTCAAACGCTCCTCGGTCCCATTTTAGCGACAAAGCTCATATTATGAACGAAGATCAATGAATTACGTTTGTTAAAAAATTATACAGTATATAAAAATTATATATATTATATTGTTGAGTTCCTCGATAGAATTTCATTAGAATGCTAACTCTGTCACTATCCTAAACCCTACTTTTTCAAAGAGCACTTTGTGTGTATATATTTGATGTCCTTAATTTGGATTAGAAATTAGTCAATTGACTAATACAGTAAAGTTATATAGCCCTAATATTATATAAGTACCTATTTAGCTAGTTATTAATTGAGTACAAATTCATGCAAAAATAAATTGTAGTATTAATATCATGAATATAAGTTAATAAAAACTAGAAATTAAAAGTGCATCTTATTTACCAATAAATTATTAAGTGTTAGGGCCACATTTAACTCTAAATCTTTCTACATATATATCTTGTTTCAAACATGTATCCCATAATAACACTACTTTACCCTGCATGCAACATGATAGATATGACAGCCACCACATTATATATGACCGGAGCCAGTCTTAAAGCTATGAGTTTAGCATAATATAATAATTTTAGTTCAAATTTTATATTTATATTAAGTTTTTTATTTAATATATATAAATAATTTATTCAGATATTTTGTAAGCAAAAAAAATTGTGATTCAGCACACATAAATTAAAAAAATCTACACCCCTCCCCCTTTCACTCTCTATACAATAAAATTCTCTTTGTGATCTATATGTCACGATTACGAATCTTGGAGGCAATCACTTAATATTTGCATTAGAGTATATAGCCTGTCTACATGACACCCCTTGGGATGTGATCCTAATTTCCTGAACCCTCACTACAACAAAAGCAACTTTTAACGGTAATAAATATGTATATTAACAAAGAGTGTTATAGCTTTTACCAACAATTTTAGTTAATTGTCATTGAATCTAATATCGATATAGGTTTTAGGAACATTTATAAAGAGTGTTAATTGTCTCTAAAAAGACATATTTATAAGCAATTATACTATCGTCGTTAATTAATTATCACTAAAAAAAATCCTTTTATATAGTGTCTACTTATATAAAATGTTTTATGTATCAGACTGCCTACCGAACAAAGTCAGTTGGGGGGGGGGGGGGTTTGCAACTCGACAAGTGTAATTTAATTTAACAAGAAGCTTAAAGGTTAAGAAAGTAAAGATATTAACTAGTACTACTACTACTCCCACCCCCTCTCTCGAACTACTAAAAAGTAACAAACAAAAAAATAAAATACAAAAAATGGGACATAATAGTAAGAACAAACTATAGGTTATAATTTGTAGTAGTATATATATGCTACTACCATAAAGCCTTTCACTTTATTTTGAGCTCCATTATTATTCTCATCAAAAATATTCCTCTCTACTTTCCTTTTATCTTTCTTCCTTTCCCTTTGCCAAAATAGAATACTACTACTACTACTACATCTTCAATTTCTTTTATTATGTGATTCTCCACTAACAAAAAACTTTATAAAAGAGAATTTTTATAGATCATATTCAAGAATTTTGCTATGAATTTTTCTTCAATTCCAGCTTATCTTGATCCAGCCAACTGGCAACAAGTATGTATTTAAATTTTTTTTTATGCTTTTATCAAGTGTTTCTTTGGCAAAAAAGCATTAAAGATAATATTCCTCACTTTTTTTTTCTAATTATTTTTTAAAATTCTTCCTTTTTTCCTCATCTTTAAATTTCTTGCATATACTTAGATATATAATTATTCTCATTTTTTGTTTTTGTTTTCAGCAAAGTGGAAGTACTATCCAAAATCATCATCATCATCAACAACAACAACTTACATCTGCACCACCGCCGCCAGTACTACCACCTCCTCCAGTAGTAGTACCACTGCAGCCTCATGGCGGCGGTGGTGCAGGTTCTATTAGGCCGGGCTCGATGGCTGATCGAGCCCGGATGGCTAATATACCTTTGCCTGAAACAGCCTTAAAATGCCCTAGATGTGATTCAGCAAACACTAAGTTTTGTTACTTCAACAACTATAGTCTCTCACAGCCTAGACACTTTTGCAAGGCTTGTAAAAGGTAATAACTATTATTATTTGTTATGAAGAAAAATACATGTATTAGCTAAAATATATTATTTTATTAGTTTTTATGAGAAAATGATTGATTGAGAGTACTTCTCCTCGATATTTTCCAAAAATGTTTCTAACAGGTACTGGACTAGAGGTGGCGCTTTGAGAAGTGTACCCGTGGGTGGGGGATGCAGGAGGAACAAAAGAAGCAATAACAACAACAAGAACAGTAACAACAATAACAATAATAATAATAGTTCTAAATCTCCGGCTTCTAGTACTAGTACTGATGGTCGTCAAGGTACTAATAATTCGGGTTCTTCAACTACAATTTCATCTCATAGTAACAGTTTTTCAGGTCCAACATCATCAGCAAGTTTGTTAGGGCTTATGAGTCCTCAAATTCCGCCTCTTCGTTTCATGTCTCCTTTAGGTCAATTTAGTTCTGATCATCATCACCATCATCATTTTACTCCGAGTAACCATATGAACTTGAATTTTTCTACAAGTTCATGTGGTAACATATTAGGTGGGACCACTGAAGGCATGATGGTTAATAACAACAATATGCTTGGTGCTGGTGCTGGTGCTGGTGTTGGGGTTGGGGGTCATGTTGCTTCGCTTTTATCAAGTGGAAACCTTGAACATTGGAGGATGCAACAACAATTCCCTAATTTCTTAGGTGGATTTGATCCATCTAATACGCCTTCTTCTTACCCCTTTCAAGGGGGGGTGCACGAGGCAGTACAATACCTTGGTGGTGAGAGTACGAGTCAAATTAGTAGGCCAAAAATCTCAACCTCAATGCTAAATCAAATGGCTTCGGTGAAGATGGAAGACAACAACAACAACAACAACAATAACAATAACAATAATAATCAAGATCAATCATCTTTATCAAGGCAATTGTTGGGGATTCAAGGAAATAATGAAAATTGGAATACTAGTGCTAGTGCTTGGAGTGATCTTTCAGCTAGTTTTAGCTCTTCTTCCACTAGTAATGCCTTATAATTATTGAAATTCGAGCCAAATCTTATACTAATCTTCTTTTATCACTCAGCGGTCATTCAGAGGTCTTAGCTGGTAATCTGAACTGTCTCACTAGTCGATATGTTTTATCAGCAAAAGCATCTAGTGAACATGGAATTAACTCGAACAATGGGAACAAAAGAATATCAATCGATCATCTGAAAACCCTAGATTTGGTAGTTCTTTTTTTTTTTTCCAAGTGTTTTATTTGGATTTATTTGTAGTTTGTATTGTAATGTGTTAGAACATGTTTGGAGTGAACTTTTTTTTGAGTTTTTTTTTTTTTGGTAGCTTTTGTGTAGACATGAAGGTCTAATTTTCAATGTAATTTGGTTCTAGGTGTTGGGCTGTAAAGATGATCATATGGCTAACATTTCTAATGGTATATCACCTTCATGTTTGAAATTTTATGGAGTTTTTGTATTTTCAATATTATGTGTATATTTCATATGGTGATATATTGTTTAATTTCTTCCTAATTCTCTTATTACTACAACATGTTATTCTTGGATTTATTATTGCTTGGTTTAATCCAAGTTAATTTATCCAAATTATGAATATATTGATGAGGATTTAGATATTCATAAATGTTTATTATCTAGAAATGAATTTGTGATCCATGATATGAAGCAATGTTGTTCAAATAATTACATGATTAAAAAAAATCTCACTTGGTAATTGAATTTGGATTAAACTTAATTAAGAAATGGATGTTATGATTGACCAATTTGGATTTTGTTATTTTCCCACTTTAATATTCAAGCTGCAACTTAAAATATATAGTTTTATAATGGTAATAATATAAGGTTTAATTAATTACCTGCCTTGTTTTTAGGGATTATAAATTCCACAAATTACGGGGAGCTATATGTAATTATCATGATATAATTGAGTAAACATTCTTTTATACATGTTAATCAGTGTACATTAAATCTCTTTATCGTGGTTGTGTTTGTCTGAAAGTTTAATGACTACTATGAGGATACGTATATTGATATTTGATGTTTAGATTTTATTTAATCATTTTAAACAAAAATATGCAAAAATTTAGAAAGAATGTGAATGTAAAAAAAGCAAATATCATTAACCTTTCCTCGTGAAATTATGATCATAACTGATGTGCACCATTTGAATACAATTTTTTCCCTTTAAGATATATTTATACTTTGAAACTTAGTATGTACTACATAACAATACATTTTCAAGATGACTAATTATGATATAATTTATTTTGTGGTTTTATCTCAATCAAACATAGAATAAATTCATCATAAAATTAATTCCAAAATTAGTTATCCCTTATTTATCGTGTCAAATGAGCCCTCAATATCAAATAACTATAAAGTTAATTTCATAAAAATATACCTCTAATTAAATATTTTAAAAGTAATTTTTCAAGTCCAATGTATATAAACCAAATAATATAAAACGAAGAAAATATTAACTTAAAGCTAATATAAAAATCGATATAATTCAAATTTTGAATCTGCCTCAATTAAATTAGTAGTATTACTATTGCCAAAAACGCGTCGGTGTGTAAGCTTTTGGCACTTCATGATATGATTATGATTCTTAAATACTATTATTCTCTTTGATTGGTGCATGCTAGTCATTTCATTTTATTCTGGTATTTTAATATTATTATTATTATTATTATTATTATATACTATATATTATATGTTTTATGATGGATGTAAGATATGAGCTGAAATGGAAAGGAAAAAAAATAAATTCAAAGAAGCAACTTTCTAGAGATTCAGTTGCTTCCAGCTATATATACTAGATAATTTATACTTTCTTCGTCGTAATTTATATAATATTATTTAATTTAATATGATATTTAAAAAAATAAGAATTTTTTATATTTATGATTTAAAATAAATGTGATTAAAATCATTTTGTAAAAGATAAAATGAATATTTTAAAAATAAATTATTACTTTAAAAGAAAATATATTATATAAATTGAGATAAAATATATCACGTAAATTGAGACTGAGAATATATGTTTTGTAGTTCTCATTCTACTTAAATTGCTCCAGATCTAATCCACGTGCTGAATATCTAAATATTTCATGAGTGTTGTGATAAGGGAAAATAAAATCTGGAATATTCAATCTATTAAGCAAAAATATCAAGGATTGGCTGGATTTGTTTAAAGAATATATTATTTATTTAGGGAGGGCAAGAAATATGAAATTGTAAAGAAAACTAAAAGGTTCGAGTCTTTTGATATGGACAAAATCTTGTTGAAAGTGTCATTCTGAATGAATTTTATAATGCACAATTCAAATTTAATTGAAGCTTCAATATAAACTCTGAACCCCAAATGAAAAAAAAATCAATTCTACTAAAACCTTGAGAAAGAAATCAACCACCAAGAATAATATAAGATACCTGTTATAACAAATAATTAATATTCTTTTTTTTTTCTATTGCAAATTAATTGTTACCTTATTTATTTATGGAGGGCAAGAAATATGAAATTGTAAAGAAAACTAAAAGGTTGGAGTCTTTGATATGGCCAAAATCTTGTTGAAAGCGTTATTCTAAATGAGTTTTACACAATTCAAATTTAATTGAAGTTTCAATATAAACTCTGAATTCCAAATGAAAAAAAATAATCTATTCTACTAAAACCTTGAGAAAGAAATCAACCACCAAGAATAATATAAGAGACCTGTTATAACAAATAATTAATATTCTTTTTTTTTTTGTTTATTGCAAACTAATTGTTACCTTATTGTAATTAAGTATTCCGTAGGACCTTAGGAATTTTCAACTTGAGATTGATGCGTATAATTAAATGAGATAACATATTTAATGTGGTTAGCTTAACTACCTAATAGATGAATGAAAAAAATACACACAAAAATATTAATCGAAACACTTTATTAGGACTTAACATGTTCAGTTAGAACTTGTTTTTGTTCGAGCGTTTAAATAAAATAGTACCAACAAATTTAACTAACTAGTTTATCATTTGGCAACACATTAAGCTAGTTTAGGTTATCACTTTATATAGGAAAATCTACCTAGAACATGGTAATTATAATTTATATGATCATTGTCCCCCATAAATTTACATGCAATAACTCAATCATTTGTTATTTATAATTCCCATAATGATAATTGAAACATGAAGACAGTCAACCCAATGTAAAAAAAAAAAAAAGATTCTTGGGGATTGAGTAAATGATTCCATAATAATAAAAATAATAATAATAGAGTAAAACTTTTCCTCTGTTTAACAATATTGCTCCACTATCGACTTTACATACTTTATAAGAAATTATAAATAGAAGAGTAATCATATAATATCATTATTTAAATATAATAAATATAATATCTTCAAAAATATAATTAAAAAATAATTATAATTAATAATAAAAATAAATTAAAAACTAAATATATTATTTAATATTTTAAAATAATATAATGAATCACTATTATTAAACGGAAAAAGTAATAATTCAGAGAATTTATGGTAAAAAAGCAATGATGAGAAGATAGTCAAAGAATGTAAGACAAACAGTGGGACAACAACATTTTTATTAAAAGACTCGAAATCCAAAAATATGCCCACAACACTAAAATCCTTCTATTCCCAAACTCCGAGGTTCTCTTATGTTATAATAATTTGATCAAATTTAATAATTTTTATATTTTATTAAAAGAAATGTATTGAAACACTTATGAATTTAACGTAAATTATTAGTTGGATCATTTTTAAATTATTGACAATTTTAAAAATATATCTACTTGATTAACTAAATTTAAATATACTATCTATTTGTCACATGACATAACAAGTCGTCTTAAACTCTTGTAGGAGCATACGACTCTTAATAAAAAGTCGAGAGAAACGTTGAAAACGCCCCTAAACTTAGTGAGAATTTAGGGATGTATTTCACTCATGTTACAAGATCAGGAGTGTATTTAAGTTCAGTCAATTTAACAAATGAGTGTTTTATAATTCAAAAATAAAATTAATAATTCACGTTATATTTTGAGGCGTTTTCAATAATTTCATCTTTATTACTAATAAATTTACTAAATATATATTAGATAAAAGGATTAGAATTATCACATCTATCAAACTATATATCTTAAAGACTTGTTGAATTCTGTACCGAATTTTCCCCCAAGAATCAACCTAAAATTTGAAAATAAAGAAGAGGGAAATCAGTCAAAGAGAACAAAAGAACACTACTCTAAAAGATACACGATGTACGTAAATTCATGATCTTTAATTTTGTTAATATATATAATTAGTTGACATTCATGCTTCCAAAACTTAATTAATACGTACTTATTTTCCTAACGGTACAACCCAGAAATTCTAGATTAACATCTGAGTGCGCAAAATTTCTATTGTTGCACACAGAGGCGGAGTTAGGTGAATGTTCATGGGTTCAGACTAACCCACTAGCTTTTTTGTAGACCTTATATTAAAAAATTATATATATATTGATATATAAACCCCAAAAAATTGATTTAAAACTCCCAAGCTCCTAACTTTAGCTCCGTCTCTGTCACTCACTTGCACGATATTCGAGGAAGAATATAATAGTACTTATAGATATACGAAGTGTTGTTCTAGTTCTTTCTAGTAATTAGATTAGATCTTCTCTTCTTGATTTTGACAAACTGGTCTAAAACTGGTATTGTTTTGTCATGCTTCTGACAAAGAAAATATAATTCAGGGAGACCATATCTTAATAACCAAATAGAAAAAATTACAAAAAGAGAAATGACCTATATACATGCAGATTATATTCCTTTAATTTTTTATACTAGATTTTTATCATAATTAATTGATACGGATTATTAGTTTCGTCCTCGAATTATTAACAGTTTTAAAAATACTCTTTTACTTGACTAACTGAACTTAAATACACCTTCAATCTTATAACATGTGTGAAATACATCCCTAAATTATCCTCAAATTTAGAGGTGTTTTCAATACTTCTCTCGACTTTTTATTAAGAATTCATGCTCATACAAGAGTTTGAAATCACTTGTTATGTCATGTTGAAGATTGAGGGTGTGTCTGAGATTAGTTAGTCAAGTAGAGGAATGTTTTTAAGCCTGACAATAATTTAAAAATAAAATTAATAATTTACGTTAAGTTCAGAAGTGTTTTTCATGCTCGTATCTTATTTGAGTGAAAAATAACAAGAAAAGACTAAAAACATGTCATGTTTGTGTGGCAGTATAATATTTTATATGTAAGCTAATTTTAGCATGTGAGCATATATTGCTTTCCAGTGTTTTTTGGTTGTTACTAATTAATTAACTTCCCTAGCTAGAGCTCTTCTTTTCTTGGGAATGTTCTCTTACTTTCATGCTTTATACAGTTTCTTCCTTCTTTTGACTCAATTTGGGACATTGGTGGGCACTTGGTTTGCAACACTAATAATCGTGTATTCAGTATAATTTCATAAGTAAGATTTAAGAAGAATGATGTGTATTTAGTCTTGCCACTATTTTGTAAAAGCAGAGAGAGTTTTTTTATATTGACCCTTAACTCAAGTTATAAAGAAACATAAAAAATTTAAGTACAGTAGTCATGCCAAAAATAATGAAGAAAATAATAGTAGCAATAAAAAATAATACGCTACCTGAAGCACCAAAAATAACAAGTAATACAAAAAACGAAGAAACAAGACATACGCTCAATTACCTACAAACAACAAATACTAATTAATAATAATACTAGAAGGGAACTAGCAGAATACTCGATTATACCTACAAACCTTCTGTTATAATCCTTGACCTTCATAAAGAACACTTGTATTAAGGTGAAATTTTTCTCTCCTGAGGTCCATTCAATTATATATATGGATTTAACTTGTAATCTAATCTCTCTATAACAATCTTTCTTTATAATTATATATTATTAATCTTAATAAAATAACGAGATAACAAAGATCAATGACGAATCTTTACTAATTAACAAGCATGATAAAAATAAAAATTGGAGAAAAATGGATATAAAAGTCGAACACAAAGGTTAAATTATTAAACTCAGACTTCATTTTTATATATGTTTAAACTACAAAAAATCGGATACAAAGTAATAAATTACAATTTACAAACACGAACTTTTGTTACTCTTTGTTAACTATGTAAAACAAAAATAAAATAGTAAAAAACATTAAAAACATTAAATAAATAAAAAGAGGTACAGTAATGTATTACAATAAATATATAAATAAATAAATAACTTTGTTGTATACCAAATTCTGCAAGCACTGTGTGTAGTGTTCTCCTAAAAAAGTGAAATCGTCAAAGAGAAGCTAGGAATCTTATTGGTACTTTTTGTGACAATGCCTGTGTTACGAGGTCCACGTTAGGGTAAAACACTTTTTAATAATAATAATTTTGTATTCATCAAAATTGAAGTTCGAAATCTTTAGTTAAGAATGAATTAGGAGTGATATATATCAGATATATATTACTTTACCACAATTTTTATTTGTGGTGCGCTTTTATATATATTTATTATGAGTTTAGTTATTTATGGTTAAGTCCAATATATACGGATGAAATTATGGTGACTTTAACATGAGGCTCCAACATCGGAATGTGTGCATTTGGAAACAATTAAGCATGAGTAATTTATAATAATTCGAAATTTCCAACAAAATCGACCTATTTCTATTAAAACTATATAATTATTTCATTTCTCTAAGTTCAATTCAGTACATTGGTTCAATATATGGTTTTCTTTACATTTGTTTCGATAAACTTATCAATCAATTTTGATTTTTTTTAATATATAGAGATGTATACATAGACCATGTTCATAAATTAACGAAAATATACAAAAACTCTATTTACTTTTGACATTTTGCTCTAATTAACATATATGGCATAAAACTAATTGCTAATTAATTTTGGTTCATTATAATGGTGCTTAATTAGAGAATGATTAATCTCACAATGTGATTTTGATAGATATAATCAAAGAGAAAGTATCAATGGAAAGACTAATCACTGCTTTAGGGAGTCAAATATAATGGCTTATGGATTGCCTAAAGTAGGAGCAATTAATCACAACATGTCTTTTAATATTTATAGTCTGTTTAATCAAACTTTTAAAAATCGACTTACATAAAAAAATACTTTTGAAAAGTAATTTGTGTGGTAATAATTTGTATTTTGCTAATCAATTTTAAAAATACTTTTTTGCCTATTAGAGCACCACTTTGGACGTTTCAGATGAAAAATGACCTTTTAAAATAGTTTCTGCTATTACTCAAAGTCGCCTTTTTCCTCTACAAACTTGACTAAACACCTCAATTTTATAAAATAAATATTTTTCAATTAAAAATACTCTTTTAACTCGAAAAACTTGATCAAACAAGCTATTATTATTATATAAACACTAATAAGCGCTCTCTCAACCTGTTAGAGGGGCATATATACAATAATGTACAAATTAATATGGTTTTGCAAATCCTAATTATATAATTAGGTGATTTTTTTTTAGAGTTTTAGCTTACATGGGTGACCCCCACTGTATTTTTTCTTTCTTTTCCTTTGTGTTCTATGATGTTTTATAATCTGTTAGAGCTAGGTTATATTTTACGTCCCCTTCTTTATACTATTTTGTTAATTAAATAATTTACGAGGTAGGGTCAATGTCAAATCATCCATCGCTATTTAGTATTTAAAGTAGAATAACTTTCACATATAGCAAACATAAAAATCATATTTGTATGTTATAGTTATAGTTTGCATAATTGCCTTCCATAACAAATTTTATGTTTGATATGGAGCTTTTGATTTGTATAATTCGTTAGATATATCTAATTTTATACAAATTATTCAGTTTTGTATAAATTCATTTATATATTGTAATTTATATAATAAGATCTGTATTTGTATAATTATAAGTGTATAGGATGAAAATATATATATTTGTATTTGTATATACACTTTTCTCTCGCTTTATACAAACACAAACTCATTTTATACATTTTTATACCGAATGGGTAATTGTATACCGAAAATGACTAATTGTATATTGAACCAGATGGCAAAAAATGGGATGTTTGCTGCGAATTACAAATAAAATAAATTATGACTATAACATTTAATTTGAATTAATAATTTGCTATTTTATACAATTTTCCCTAGTACACCCGCTCAATAAATTTGTATTCATATTTTGCATGTAGAAGATCTTTTTTTGTCTCTTTTTTTTCGCACTTACAATCAATCAGAAAAGAAAAATTGAGCAGTAACGTATGAAATAAGACAACATTTGATGAGAATTGAGTTGTCCACTAACATGAGTAAATTGCTATACATATTGTAGAGTTTTCTATTTCTAGAGCTATAATTCAAAACTTATTAAAAAATAAAGGATTCGAACCATTTCAACATGCTCGATAATAATACATTCTAACGATATATATGAAATTATACAAAAGATTCATATAACACTAGGGCCAATGATCTTCTCTATCTTAAAATTAGATGACACTTATCTCTTTTTACTCTTGTGTGGGCTCGACCTTGGGGGAGGAGCCAAAAACTAAGTTATTGATTCGACTGAATTCAATAATTTTTATTCAAATTATATATTTATCTTAAAGAATTCTAAATCTATATATAAATTTAATTTCTGACTCCGTTTCTGCTAGACCATTGAGAGGGTGGTCTATAAAAGACACAATTTGAAAAGTAAGTAGGTAGCATCCTATGTAACATCTTTTTCATCTTCTAAAGAGAGCTAGCCTTGACCACAACAGCACTTCTAATATTTTCTAGAACCATTCCTTTTAAAAAAAATAAAATAATATTTTTTTGTCCATTTTTAATTGTTATGTTGTGCTTTTCGAAAGTTATTTTGACTAATTTTTAAAGTTAAATTAGATTATATTAGTTTGATATTTTAAATAAAAAATTTAGATAGTCAAAAACTATATGAAAAATACTATAAATTCCAATATTTTGCATATCAATATGATTAAAAAATACATCGTAA
This sequence comes from Solanum chiquidenum, assembly GCA_029582725.1. NCBI lineage: Eukaryota > Viridiplantae > Streptophyta > Magnoliopsida > Solanales > Solanaceae > Solanum > Solanum chiquidenum. The sequence goes on along the minus strand of JAJOOS010003217.1, from coordinate 11,211 downwards.
AATGTTAGTCAAAGTTATTATCATTTATCTCTCTGAAAAAGGAAACTATGACAATTAAAAGTGGACGGAAATAATATTCTTTATGGATTTTTCTTTTGAGGTAAATTCTGGGTCTTTCCTAATATAGAAATCCATGTCTCAATTAGTGGCACCTTTTATTTCTCGAAATTTAAGTTATGTAAATTTTCATTAGTATTTTATAATATGTTTTTTTTTTCATTTTGTATTGACATAAAGAAAATTGTAATTTATCAAAAATCAATCTACAGCTAAAAAAATAATTGTTATTTTCATAGGGAAAGTCTTATAAAAAATACAATGCAAATAAATATATTGTAATAGGACAATTTCTGCCTCAGCAATGTCGAGTCTTAGCTATAGTGCATACTCCACAACATATATATTATTTCTCATAATTTATATATTATGGTTATAAGTTATATGTTCAATATCGAAACGTGGCCTTGTGTGCTAGTGATTTGTCGTTTTCTCAATAATAATAATTTATATATAATGTGTATGTGTTTGGAAAACTCGTATTATTTGTTATTGTTATTGTTTCTTTTTTTACATTATATTCAGTTTTGTATACACGTTTGCTTTAAAAATACATTATTCAAGCTTAGAATTTTTCAGAAATAATTTTTTTAGCTTCATTATATAAATTATATCACTTTTTAAAACTCCACTTGGAGAATACTCTTACTGAATATGTTGTTTGTGTAAGTCTGTTCGAGAAACTCGTATTATTTGTTTCTGTTCCCTTTTTACATTATTTTCGGTTTTATATGTCTGGTTTGAAAATATGTTACCCGAACCTAGAATTTTTTAAAAATAATTTTTTATCTTTAATTTATTACATCAATTTTTTTAAAACTCTACTTGTACAATATTTTTACTGAAAATATTGTTGTCGTATATATCGTAATTGAACAAATTCAAATCAATATGTAAGTTGTTTATTTTATAAGTGGTCAAATCCAAGTAGCACAATATATATAATAATTAGTGGTTACGTACGTTTGACCTGTTAATATCAAAGTTGTAGTAGAGTTGAATGATATTGCATGATTTGCATGGATGCTTACGTAAAATAGCACTTTAGGTTTTTATTTTTTTAATTTTATCTTCAAGTTGAGTAATTATTTTGCAAAGTTGTTTGTCTTATTAAAGCCACTATGATTCCTTATCTGTTTCCCATGCACACGTTCTAAGATAATGTCTTTTTTTATTTTAAAATATAAAAACTTATACGCATTATGAATATGACTTAAATGATAATCTCAAAACTGGATATCGTGAACTACGGTCGTTAATGTTGCGATTTGTGAGTGAATTATGAGAAGAGAAAATTATGCAGAATATGAAACATTTAGCATATATTAGGTACTATAGCTATACTTTAAGAAAAATGTTATTCATGACTACGATTTCTCTAATTCTTGTTATTCGCCTTATTTGTATAATTTGTCTGATTTGAATAAATTCAGAATTTGTATAATTTGGATCCTGATTGTATAAATCCAGAATTTTGTATATGCTTACTCTAGCTATTTGTATACGATTTATGAAAAATTCATAATAAATTATCATGTTTGTATACTGTCAAGTGAAATATACAAACAAAGTTGTGTAAAATTCTTGAATGTATAAATACAGAATTATATATAATTACCCTATTTGTATATTCGCAAGCAAAATATACAAACAGACAAAAATATACAAACCACAACCTTCATAGCAAACAAAACTATAGCAATGGAGCTCAATTATCAAAACTATAGGTATAGAGTTTTCTTATGTCTTTTATGTTTGATATTTCTGAAATTTTCTACGACCAGAATTGTCATAACAAAGATGGGCCGAAGACCTGAGGGAATAACTGATCCATTTAGGATGGATACTACAACCTATTGGGCCAGAGGCCCAACAACAGGTAAAAGCTTACCTTCTAATAATTTCCAAAGCCAAAAGTTATATTTTTATCACAATAAATAATCTTTTATTATAAGTTAAAAACTAAATTAAAAAAATTATCATTGAAAGGTTTCTCGTGTTTTATCTACCAATTTCCAAAAAAATATCTTTTGTGGATCTTCTGTCAAAAGGATCGTATATTGAAAAGTATTTGTAATATAATGGACCATAAATTAAAGTTGATATGTCATATCGTCGGTATTATTGTACATATAATTGTTCCAAGAAATCAATTTTCAAGTTGATCATATACGTCATTACGTAGACAAATGAATGTTATCATCCAAGATATAAAGTTAGAAACTGATTTTGATCAAAAGCAATGAACTATATATATCAAGAGGACCATTAGATTTTAGATTTTAAAATGTAAATTACCCCTACTTGCACCTTGCTTCTTTACAATATATGAGATTTGTACATATATAATTCACAATAAAAAAATAATCTTTTTTTAATAATAGTATGTATATTAATCATACACTTATTATATACTTTATATACACTAAGTATATATCGGGAGTATATAGAATTTGAAAGTTGGCTCTAGACAAAAGGAGTTGCTACTTGCTCGAATGGTAAACATCTTTTACCTTCAATCTTGAGATTATGGATTTGAGTCGTCGAGGGAGCAAAAAAGGGGTGGAAGCTCTTGACTAGAGAGGGGTTAACAAAATTGACTCTACTATATACGTTTGTACGTTGAGAAAAATTTATTCACCTTATCATAATTGTTTGTCAAGGTGAATACTAAGTGTATAAGTAATGTATATAGTGTATACAAATTGATTATGCATAATTTATATCTACTAATTAAAATTTGTAAGAAAATAAATTTTAGGAGTTATTTTACGTTATGAGCTTTGTTAGGCAATTGTATAAAGCGTAGAAATTCATATTCCTTTTATGATTTAATTGCCAAAAGAATCATATAATTATAAAAAGTACTTGTAATGGACCATATATTTAATCGTCCTATTGGGGTCATTTGCGCTTTTGCTCTTATTATGTGTCGGTTTTTAATTTTGACTCTCAAGATAAATAATATTTTTATGATGACATAATTTAATAGTTTTCCGTTATTACTCACAAGTTGTGTCTCCCCCTCCACACCCACCCCACCCACCCCCTTTCTGCTAGGCACAAATTTGTTTTTTAATAAAAAAAATTAAATATCAGATCATTTAAAAGATAAATCCTGCGATTAAATGGTCCCAAGTGCATAGGATTGTTCCAAGAAACCAATTTTCATGTTGGTCTAATTATATGTCATTAGGCAGCCAAATCAATGATATCATCCTAGATATAAAGTTTAGCTAAGAAATAATTTTGACCAAAAGCAATGAATGAATTATATATATCAAGAGGACCACTAGATTTGGACTAAACATAATCCTTTTAATAAAAACAAAAGTGCTACTTATATATTCCATGTGGCAAAAAGAATTCCACCTTACCCATAGAGGCAAAACTTTTTCCAAACATTGATAGTGATTAGCACTATAGAAGCTATATATAGCTATTTCAAAATTAACATAACTTATTGTAATAATTTAATTCTTATCTTTTCTTTTCTTTAATTATAACATTTTGACTATAAAAGAAAAGAAAAAGAATCTCCTTTACCTATAATTTTGGCCTTTTTTTCTATAAATTAGGGTTGGAGAAAGAGGAAAACAGAGAACTGATTACCAAGGTGAAAGTTCAAATATTCAATCAATCGATCGAGTTACTAAGAGTTCTCTTTTAGCCATTGATTTAAGAGTTCAACCGTAGAAATCTACTAAGTATAAGATTTGGACAAGAATAACGAACGTAACTATCCATAATCAAATAATTTAAATTCCAAATCTATATTCTAAAAGCATATCATTTGATTTAATCGTTATCGAGTATAACACACAAATAAAGAGCATAAAGAAAGGTGTATGGTCACAATTTAATGAATTGACTGATAACGTAGTTAATTTGTCCTCGAAGTAAAGCAATATACTATAGTACAGTACGTATTGGAGAAAATATGACGAAATGACGTAATCTTTTTATCGTTAATTAATTTTTTTGAATTTAAACTTTAAAAATGAAGAAACTTGTACTACGAAATATATATTTTCATCATTTATGAGCCATGATGCGTGAATTAATTCGAATAAATCAGATAACAAAGAACTCAAGATACCGAATAGACAAAAATAAAATAATAATCATCTCAATTAGGGTATAAGAAGTGGAAGTAGTAATTGAATACATGAAGTTATAATTAATTTCACACACAAATTAGGGTGACTGTTTGGTATGAATAAAAATGTTTTTCCGTGAAAAAGAAATTAGTTCCTAAACAATATTTTCTTGAAAAAGAAATGAGTTTTTTTACTTATTTTCTAAAATCTAATAAATAAGCAAATCATATTATATCAAAAACATTTACACTTCTTCATATTTTAACTATTCCTAGCGATAAAATAAATTTAAATTATAAATTCTTCTTAGGAGGGTGCTCAAAATATGCCTATATATATATATATATATATATAAATAATACATATACACACTAATGAAGTGGATTATTTTATAAAAGGATTTAAAATATGAAAAAGAGTAAATACACGAAGAATTCTAAGAGGATTTAATATTTACTAAATATATATTAAAAAATATTTTAATAATATATAAACAATAATTTTTATCTGTCGAATAGTGTTGATGAAACCCTTGGCTCTACTTAGCTTTGCTTCTGTATGAACAATAATAGAAATAAAGATTTTTTCCACCACAAATCAATACAAAATCTATGTTATGAAATATAATTTTCCTCCTTATTTTTCATCAAACCAACTAACTCGGAAAATACATGATATAAAACAAATTCTCACAAAAATATAAGAAAACTTTCTATTTTTTTCACCTAAAAATACAATTATTATCTTTTCCGCTGATTTAATAAAATATCTATGCCGCTATATTTTTTTCAAAAAGAAAATAATTTTTTTTAAGTAGTGGACAAACTAGTGTATCTTGACTTTTGAGTAGTTGAGAATGATATGAGAAACACTTTGAATTAAAACAGATTAAATGAACCGTACCTTTAATTAGAAGTAGACATGCATCATGCATGTACTTCTTTAGAAGGGAAAAGACATAGATTATCTCTAAACTTATCTCAAAAATTAATTACACGTCGAAATTATCATAACAATTTATTACACACCTTTACTATATATATATATATATATATATATATATATAATATTTTCTGTTATACTTATGTTATAATAAGATTGAATATTGAATTATTTATCTCAAGGACTTAAAGAATCAATTCCCGTTAACTATATTTTTTGGCTTCTTTTTCTAGTAATATACATATTCTAGAAATCATAAATTCGCTAACGTTTATATGTGAATAAGTTACTTCCCCTCTACGAATACTTCCATGGTTGATATATGTATGGACCTATTTGTTTGCCCAAATTTGTACACTACCTTTTAACACTCATAACTCTATTATTGTTGAGTGTGTTGTTTATTCTCTATTTTAAAATAGTCTATTTTAATCAGAGTTAGTTTAATTTAGATATGATCAGAGTTAGTTTAATTTAGATATGATCAGAGTTAGTTTAATTTAGATATGATCAGAGTTAGTTTAATTTAGATATGATCAGAGTTAGTTTAATTTAGATATGATTTGGTTGAAATTGTTTTTGTTTTTTTTAAAAAAATAAATTAAAATTAGAGTTGAAAAATGTTAGTATTTGAAAATTGATGTTATATATAAACATGAAATTGAAATTGAAATTATGTGAGGGAAAACTTGAAAATTTTGTAAAATATTATTTTCAAATAATCAATTAGTCACCTTTATTTGACTACTAGATAGTAGATGTAAATTTAAAAACAAAGGAAGCTTCCTATTTGAAATAAGTCGTAAATATGGGGTGGGGGTGGGTGGGTGGAGGAACTAAAGAAGGAAACAAGATAAGGAGTACTATACTTTGTTTTGGATGGTTGTTACGTATTGTTTCATAATGTATTATATTATATTGTATTGTATTGTATTGTATTATACTGTATTTGTTTTAATGAATATAATGTTTGATAAATTGTATCATTTTTTGTTGTTAGATAATGTCATATATTTATAATTTGAATGATAAATCTACAAGAATAGTAGGGTACTGCGGGGTAAAACTACTATGAAAATGTAGGATAAAAGATGAAATATGATTATTAATTAATAAATACAGACAAAATGAGAAGAAAATATTAAGGTGACAACGCGATCACACCAAATCAGTCATTACATAAAATGGTCTTTTCGTCGTTATCTAAAGATGCATTTAATGGATACGATACAATAGAATTTAAGTAACAATCAAAACAAACATTGTTAAACTAACAATACAATATAATACAACAAGTAACAACCATCCAAATAAGGTGCGAGTCTCCTTGGGTATGAAATTACCTTTGTTAGGAAGCGTTTTACTCCTATGTCGAATTTTTCGATACGAATTCGAATTTAATGAAGAAAAATTATTTGGAAAGGATAAATATAGTCATTTTGGGATTTGCTTCACCACTTCTTGAAAGCTAAAAAGCCTTCACCAGCACGTCACTGGTGACTACTTAGAGATTCTATTAGGCGTTTGTATATATATAAAAAAAAATTAAGAATTTAAATAAATAAATAAATTGAAATAGAGAATTTAAAGATTAGAGTTGTATATATTTGGATATGAATGTAAATAGTAAAAATACTTTCTTGGAATTTTTTATATTTCTAAATGTTCCAAAATAGAAAATTATAATAATTTATGTTCAAATACTTTTGCGAAATAATATTTTGAGAAAAGTAAAAATCATTGATGATCAAACGGATACTTAATATTTTTAATCAATTGCTAAAAATTTGACAACGATGTGGTGTCTAACTATTATTTAAATCGTTCATGATAGGTAAAAGTTATAAATTTATTCACTTTTAAAATAATTTCATATATATATAGAGTCTAACGATTCAATCATAAAAATGAACTCAATAAAAAAATTAAAATTATCTAAAATCATATAAAGAGATCTGCACGATTTCACACGTGAGAAACTCAACACATTCATTGGGATAATATAATATGTCGATAATTTGTCTCCCATAATGATATGATCGTGACTAATTAAATATCTGTTTTACTGCTTAAATTAATTGTCAAATATTAAGTACTGTTTAGGTCTAAGAGGTGACCAACTTTCAACGTAATTAAGTGTACTTTTCTTGATCCAATTAGCACATATCTTTAATTAATTAAAAATTTGTCAATGTTACTGCTAAATATCGTTTTCTTTAGCTTAAAATATCATTAAAAAAGTGTTATTCCTATTTTTTTTTGGAATAATATGGGATTAAATTGACTAATGTAAAGCAGCCCTTGTGCCAACTTTTTAGTTTTCAAGATTCTCTTTTATAAGCCGTATAATTTTGACTAAAATAGAAAAACGTATTGGATTCTAATGATGGTTAATTGATCTTGTCATCTATTATTATAAAAAAAAATTGGAAAAATTACGTGAAAAAATAAATATATGCTATTAATTAGTTAATATAGCTATAGTTTAAATTAACTATGATTCAATATTTAATTTTAGCTTTAATTACGTCGCTTGTTCTCTTTTATACATATACAAATACATATTATACATATATATATATACACACACACTTAGCGTCTCTCCACTCTCTGACCTTTCTCGCTCGCTCTCTCCTCTCTCTCCCAGTCTCACTCGCCACTCTCCTCCCTCTCCCAATCTCTCTCACCAGTTATACAGATACATATGTATATCAATTATTTATATATAATACATATATAGTTCGTCTCTCCACTCTCTGCGCTCTCTCGCTCGCCTCTCTCCTCCCTATAACATGTAGCTACGAATCGTAATTAGCAAACTATAGTTATGGAGCATAATTAAGTTATTTTTAAGTGGCTATATGCGAAAGTTTCCAAAAAAAAAAAATATGTCAAAATTCCAAGGAAATATTTAGTACTCCTTTATATATACGTAAGATATCTGAAAACAAAATATAATTTTTTAAAAATCTTCACTTCTATTTAAATGGTAAGGTAAAGAATTAATGATTTTATTAGATCATTTGCTCACAAAGGGATCAGTGTATATTGTAATAAGGAATTCTCACTGTGGTCTCCGATAATGGTTGAAATATTACGAAAAATATTTAATCGTAAAAATTGCAAGAAAATTTAATAGTTTGAGGCGTGTTAAAATATTATTCGTAATGATATTTCATTCGATATAAATATATCACTCAAAAATTTATAAACTCTTCTAGTAAAAGCCAATTTAAGGACATAAATTGACAAACATTCAATATGAAAAAAACTCAGCCTAATACAATTTGGAAGAAAAAAATATATAAATGGATTCTTCCCTTGTAAGGAAGAACACTAAAATTATATGAAGAAATCAAACCTAATAAAATTCAACAAATATAATTTAAATTATAGCAAAAATCAAATATACCCCTTAAATCTAACAGACATTTTTTTCTTGAATTTTAAATTAAATTATTCTGTATACATTGTCAAATAGTTCAGCTTAATATTTACATTAAAAAAAATCATGTTATAAAATCATTAATAATAAGAGCTCCTAAAAGAACTTGCTTAGCTCACCTTTAATTATTTTCATTTCAACAAAAATAAATAGTTAAACTTAAAAAATAAAATCCATTTGTTTTTTAGTATAAAGTTGGACAAATGAGCATGGTTGCCCATACGTGAAATAAAAAGTCTTAATTCGAATTTTTTATTTTGGAAATTATTTATACCTAAGTGAATGGTCATAGTCTCATAGAGTATTTAAGAAAATCAATTAATAACATTAACTATAAGTCTATAACTGACATATATATATATATATATATATAGGACTAAATTAGAAAAAAATAATAATGCATGATTTATTAGAAAGAGTCAAACTACCACCAAGCCTCATCTCGAGTAAAGCGAGACAATGTTTAGTTATTTATTAACCTTCCATCTTAGTTCGCAATCTCCAAATATTGTAAAATCATATCCTCAATGAATTGAAGAACATCTTATCTTATTTAATCAAAATCGTAATGAGATAATGTTATTATATTAAAAAAGAAGATAAAAAGATTATTTTACCATCCAAATTCTTTCAATATTATAATCCCCTTACTACAATACAATTACTTAACAAAATTTTCTAACTATTAAATCTTTCTAAATGCAATAATGTTTTTCTTCTTTCTATATAATATAATACAACCACCCATATACCATGTGGAGCCAAATAAGATTCATCTTCTCTCTTTCTTTTTCTTCTTTCACTATAAGAAAATACTAAAATTAACTACTAAATTTGTCGATAATTTCTAGTTAATTTGTCGCTAAAAAGCTCTTAACTAATTGAATTTTTTTAATAATCTATCACTAACAATGACGGAGCTAAAAATTAGTAAATAATATGTAAATTTTCTTCTCAATTATATTAAAGACATGCAAAAAATTTCAATAATTTTTTTTCAGCAAAGGATGTACACCCACAACTACCCTTCGCCTAAAATGACTCCGCCTATGACTAAATGATATTTGCACAAACTTTTTATTGACTAATAATGAAATTTTATCTGTCGTTAATTTCTTCCGTTATTTCAAAGAATTGAAACAGAATATTCTTGATACTATATTATTCAGCTCCAGTAAAAGTAAAGTCCAAAAAGTAAAAAATAAAAAAACTAATTTTTTTTTAAAAAAAATCTGACAATTAATCCCCATCAAACAGCAACGGGCATCTGCCCATACTCTTACCGGGCAGAAACAAACTCCTTTTATTACCATTTTACCTCTCTTTTTAACACTTTCCATTACTCAATTTCACTCCCCACCGTCCACCTCCGCCGTGGTGGGTGGCGCGTGATATTCACTCTCCGGGGGTTACTTCAACTTTCAATGCTAATAGAGAGGTGGTGATGGGGCAGAAATTGAGCTGTGGACAACAACCCCATGATCATGGATTGTTTATTGCAGTCCGAAATGGTGAGGTTGAAAAAGTTGAAGCTATGGTTGATGAAAATCCAAATGTGATTCGACTTACAACTGTTAGTGGGAAGTTCTCTGCACTTCATGTAGCTGCTGTTAATGGCCAGATCGAGGTTGGTTTTTCATTTTCTTGAATAAAAATGTAATCTTTTTGCTTTATTCGTGACTCAAATCCACAACCTTAGAATTGTTAGAATTGGAAGTAGCTTACTATCCAAGCAACCCCTTTTGTCAGAGAAAAAAATGTAGTCTTTTTGCTCTCTTGATGACTCGAATGCACAACCTTAGAATTGAAAAGTTGAGGGTGCTTACCATTGAGGAACCCCTCTTGTTTATTTTTTATGCTTTTATTTAAAGGTAGATCAGTGATGTGGAGGTGCTTATTATTTGAGCTAACCCCTTTTGTCAGATAAAAATGTAGTCTTTACAATCTTGGTTTTTCCTGTTTTTTAAAAGGTGGGGTGTTAATGGTTCTTGATCTTTGATGTGTGATGGTTACCTTAGAATGGGAGGTGAAGGTGCTTATCATTCGAGCAACCCCTTTTGTCAGAAAAAAATTTAGTCTTTACAATCTTGGTTTTTCCTGTTTTTTTAAAGGTGGGGTGGGGTGTTAATGGTTCTTGATCTTTGATGAGTGATGTAACCTTAAAGTGGGAGGTGGACGTGAAGGGTGTTTATGGTTCGAGCAAGCGTTTGTCAGGAAAAAAAATGTAATCTTTACAATCTTGTTTTTCCCTTTTTTCTTTTTGTAATGATTGTTGATCTTTGATGAGTGATTTATGGTCTTTTCCATTTTGGATAGGTTCTCTGTATGCTCTTGGATCGTGGGGTTAATCCAGACATCTTGAATCGCCACAAACAGGTATTTAGTAGTAGTTCTGAATTGTGATTCATGTGTTCCTAGTGTATTTTGCCAATTGTGTATACTAATTCTCAAGAAGTTTCACTTTGTGATGTTCATTTGATTGAAAATTTGTCAACTTTGTAGCATTTTGGAAAGATAATCATTGAATTTTTTTTTTTTTTTTTTTTTTTGCTGTTTTGATTTGTGTGACTGTGAATTGCTTCAGACTCCATTAATGTTAGCTGCTATGCATGGAAATGTGTCCTGCGTGGAGAGGCTAATTCAGCTAGGTGCTAATGTATGTGAATT
>JAJOOS010003216.1:0-33187 GCA_029582725.1 Solanum chiquidenum | reverse complement strand
GCTACAGATATCAGAAGTTTCTTAGGTCTAGCGGGCTATTACAGACGGTTCGTGGAAGGATTTTCATCCATAGCCTCACCATTGAATAGTTTGACTCAAAAAAAGGTTAAGTTCCAGTGGTCAGATGATTGTGAGAAAAACTTTGCAGAACTGAAAACTAGGTTGACTACAACTCCTGTCTTGACTATACCAGAGAGTTCAGATGGTTATGTGATCTATTGTGATGCATCCAGGGTCGGCCTAGGTTGTGTGTTGATGTAGCGAGGTAAGGTTATAGCTTATGATTCTAGACAACTTAAGGTACATGAGAAGAATTATCTGACTCATGACCTTGAGCTTGCAGCAGTGGTGTTTGCACTCAAAATTTGGAGACACTACTTGTATGGTGTTCACATAGATGTATTCACAAACCATAAGAGCCTCCAGTATGTATTCACCCAGAAAGATTTGAATTTTTGCCAGAGAATGTGGCTTGAGTTCCTCAAAGATTATGATATGAGCGTGCATTACCATTCGGGTAAGGCAAATGTAGTAGCAGATGCTCTTAGCAAATTATCCATGGGTAGTGTAGCACATGTTGATGAAGAAATAATAGAGCTAACAAGGGATGTTCACAGACTTGCTCGCCTATGAATTCGTCTTTTGAGCATATCAGATGGTAGTGTAACGGTTCAAAATGGGACATAATCTTCTTTGGTAGTAGAGGTTAAGGAAAAGCAAGACAGTGATCCAATCTTGCTTGAGCTTAAGGGTGCAGTCCACAATCAGAGAGTAGAGGTTTTCTCCCAAAAGGGAGATGGTGTACTTCGTTATCAAGGTAGATTGTGTGTTCCTGATGTAGGTGAATTGAGATAGCATATTCTTGCAGAGGCCCAAACTCCAGATATTATATTCATCCAGGTGCCACTAAGATGTACCGCAATCTGCGGGAAGTCAATTGGTGGAATGGTATGAAAAAAGATATAGCATATTTTGTGGCTAAGTGCCCCAATTGCCAGCAAGTCAAGGTAAAACATCAGAAACCAAGAGGCATGACTCAATAGATTGGCATTCCTACTTGGAAGTGGGAAGTGATCAACATGGACTTCATCACAGGTTTACCTAGTACTCGCAGACAGCATGACTCTATTTGGGTGATTGTTGATAGGGTTACTAAGTCTTCTCGCTTTTTGGCGGTCAGGACTACATATTCGGCGGAGGATTACACAAGCTTTACATTAATGAGATTGTGAGGTTGCATGGAGTTCATTTGTCTATCAGCTCAGATAGAGGTCCTCAGTTTACCTCTCATTTTTTGAAGTCATTTCAGAAGGGCCTTGGTACTCAGGTTAACCTTAGCACAACATTTCATCCACAGACGGATGGTCAGGCAGAAAGTACAATTCAGACCTTAGAGGACATGTTGAGACCTTGTGTTATTCACTTCAAGGGTAGTTGGGATGATCACCTTCCTTTTATTGAGTTCGCCTACAACAATAGTTACCATCCCATTAGGTCCCTAGTTTTCAGTCAGTTTCTTGATTCCCTTATTATGACTAGACCTACGGTTTCTTGAATGTTAGAATTACTGGGTTCTTAGCTGTTAGAATGATCCAAATCAGATTAGTATGTTAATATTCAGTTTATTGCATGAATTCCAGAACCCTAGCTATGTATTTCTTTAGTTCTTGAATTACACATGCTATGTCAGATATTTCAGTTATTCAGTTATACATGCCTCAGTTATTAATGCATCAATATCAGTTTAATTGTTGCATTCTCAGTTTGCATGTTCAGTTTGAGCTATCCAGTAACTTACAAAAATTCAGTCATAATGTGTTAATCACTTAATCCATTGGGAGTAGCATAATACCGAGTTAGACGAGGGTTCAGCATACCCAAATAGTCCTATAACTACTAGCCACACAGGTTGTAAGTCGTCTCTGTGGGCATCATTTTAGTGAACGCCATGATGCCTCTATACTTCTGACAGGGTATATTGCGTCCCCTAGATGGGGCGTATATATCGGACTCCATATTTAGCTCATGTGGTTTTATTATCGATTATTAGTAGCTCCCACAGTTCAGTCAGATCTTATTGCATTGACCATGTATCAGTATATCCAGTATTCAGTTTCAGAATGTATAAATTGGTCACTACATTCAGTTATCTCAACATTCAGTATCTATATCATGTTCAAATTATATCACTGTATATTTACTTTGTTCAGTTATATGTTATTTCAGTTGTATTCTATCCTGCATGCTCAGTACCTTTCAAGTACTGACGCATACTCTGCGCTACATATTCTCGTGATGTAGATTCAGGTTCTCAACATCCAGATCACGCTTAGATCGGTTCCCCATCTCCAGTTTAGCAGAATCAGTGGTGATTCCTCATTCTCCGAGGACAATATTCATGAGTTTATTTTAAGTATTTTTAGTCCTTTAGTTTCAGTTTTTCTAGACTTAGCTGGGGCCTGTCCCAACATTTCTAGTCAGTTAGAGGCTATTTTCATACATAGTTAGATTCAGCTTAGTATTGAGTTAATATCTTCTTTGTATTAAACTCATCAATTATCATTTATCTCAGTTATAGTATATGGGTATTCCCTATATTTTCATTTTAATTATGATTTAGCTTCCGCATCAGATTATTTTATTTAGTATACTCATGATCATGCCAACAGGGTTAGCTTGGGATCACTTGTGGTCCTAGGTCCTGTGTTCTCGTCTCGGGGGTAGTCTCGAGGCATGATAGAAATTGTTCCACTCATTCTTTCCTTTCGTGTGAAGTGTCACTTGTGGTATTAGTTGAGTCCAATTGGTATCTCCCGATTCCAATAGGTATCTCAACAAAGTGGACCAGACGTCGTGGTCACGACTGAAGGAACACAAGCAAGGTGAATTGGAACTGAGAAGGTTCCAATTGTATTTGGGCTTAAGGGAGATATAAATACATGGATTATCGGTAATGATCATCCATGGAGTGAACTAATTAATAATTTGGACTTGCTTGTGTGTCGTAACTTGAAATATGTGAATGCATGCTACTTGCTCCTCGAATTAACTGTGAATGTGAAGTTGAACTTGTTTGAATGTGATGTGATTACGTGTACTATAAATATGTGTCTGAAACTTGTTATGTCCAATGTGTTGGCCAATTGGTTTAAAATATGCAGGTTGTAAATGGTCAGGTATTGTAGAACTCATTGAGAAAAGAAGGTCCTGACTAGATATCGATGAGAGAGTTAAATAAACTATGAGGCATTTTGTGAAAAAGATCTGAACGTGTCTTGCGCTTGGGTAATATTCGCGTGAATGTCAGAGTGTATCCTGGGGGTGTGTGGGTTGCGGTGCTAAATTAACGGGAACAAATTGGTTCATGTATCATGGTATTGACTGGGGTAGACGATTATTTTCCTAGTTCGGAGAATTATTCTAAATTTGTTTGGTGAGGCTGGGAACCTTGGGAAAATTTTAGAAAAACGAAAAAGAACCCATAAATTATTGGCTTGGGTTCTGGTTCTGTCTGAGCCACTGGGGCGGGATTATTTCCACTGGGGCGGGATTATTTCCGCCAGAGCGGGACAGGGCGAGACAAAACCTCAACCCTGCCTCCCCTGTTTTCCCTAACTTCAATTACCAACCCCGAATGGGATCCAAACAAATCCCTACAATCAATTCAGTGTTAGCAAATCAAGTATAAATTATAAAACTTAGTAATTAATCACTAGCCGCGTAAAACAACTAGAAAAACAACATCCATATTCTACAAAAACTTATGGAAGCGAAAGGTAAAAACAAAGTTGTCTTAAAAATCTATAAGACAAAAGGGGCCGAAAAAAAACCAATTAAGAACCCTCGGACTGGGTAGTGTCAATATCCTAGTCGAGATCCTCCGGAGGCACAAAACCTGGTCACGGCCTCGTCTAGGAAAGTGAAGTGTTGGAAATCTCCTTTCTCGACCCGGGGAAGCTCCTGACCAGGGGCAATGCAAGTGAATATGGTTCTTACGGTCTTCCATATCCGAACCAACAGATGATCCCTCTCCAGACCCTTTCTCATCTCCTGACACAACTGGCGGCGGAGCATCTCAACCTTCAAGGTAATGTAGGGTGGGGCCGGAGTGAAGTCAGCATAGACACTCCTCAATCTCTCCTAAATGGCAGCCATATCCTCCTCGACCCTTGCCTCATCGTCTGAATCCGCGGATGCCTTGCTTTGGCTAGCCCTGCCAGTCCTCCTTCTCTTGCTCCTAGAAGTAGAACTTTCTCTAACCAAAAGAGGGTGAAGGGGGGGGGGCAAAGGAAGTACCTCGTCAACATCAAATAGTGGCACTCCCTCCTACTTGCACAGAGCAGTGATAATACCAGGGAGAAAGAACGTCTTCTTTCTTACCTCAGTAGAACATCTTCCACTCGGAAATAATTTGCGCCCCCATGTTCAGCTCTATACCCTGTATGGCACACGCCACTACCAAAGCCCGGGGAAAGGTCATGTCGGTATGGTTGCACGACGAGCGGATCCTCCCAGTCACCAAGTGTAGCCACCTCTTAGCATCAGGTGACCAATCAGTGCTAGTAATGCCCTCCGCAGTAGCCCAGTATACATGATCCCAGCGCGCAGGCTCAACTAGGGTATCTCTCAGCCACTCCAGGTCCATCTCCTTCAAATTGACCTCGTACTTAACGTTCGAGACCTCTAATACCTCTAGAGCCTCATTAATGGAAGTGGCGTTCAGAGGAATGTCAACTCCCCTGATATGGATGACGGGGTGAGAGTCATCCCATCGCACAGTGGGCAGGATGGCGTAGAACTACCTCACCCTAATGTAAAGTGCATCTGGGGGAGCCTCGGTCAGTGGATCCCATCCGAACTCCATCAGGCGGGAATAAAATGCAGGCGCCTTCTTCTCTAGCTTGAATAAGATGAACCCTCTCTCGTAACAAAACTCAATGTTGCGGTTGTCATGATGCCTTTCCCGACTTGCGGCATCAAGGAACCGGATGAAGGGTAAGTTTTCTTTATTTTGACCTGCCATTTAAAGTGCCTGCAATAAAGTTGAATATAAATTAGAATACGATAGGATAGTCGGATGAGGCTAAAATAAGAAAAGCGAAATTATGTATTAAGAGGCAAGCCACTGCCTAGCGTATCCCACCACAGCGGCCATAATCCCGTTTTAGCGGGATTATGAAGGCCGCCAGAGCGGCCTTCATTTGGGAGGAACACCAGGCACGATGGTGGTGCCTTTTCATCCCAAAATCTCTTATTTTGATAGAATTTCAGCAGATCAGAGTATATAAACTACCCTAGAACATAAATAAGCAATCATTTCGGCAAAATAACTCCTAAATTTTAGTGTTATACAAAAGGACCCTTCAACTTCCTCCACCCATTTTTTGTATCGATTTAACCGTATTTTTATGAAATTCTTACGCCCAGGACATTGTGAATACGTTGGGGACGTAAGGGAAGTACCCATGCTACGTCTTTCTAGCGAATCTAGAAACCTAGTTTATTTTCGGAAAACTACCCCAAAAACCATATATTCTCGATCAGTTAATCGTCATGTAATTATCATTAGTTAAGTAATGAAGTAAAGAGTGTAAGAGATGAGAAATTACCTTGTTTTCAACGTCCGAAAGTGAAGTGATTGAGAGGTTTGGGGAGAATTGAGTAAGGGAGAAATGAGGAAATCGTTCCCCATCTCCCCTTTACTGTTCCAGATCTCCCGCCTCAATGGGAGATCTCTCGCCATAGCGGCCCCACCTCAGAGGGAGGGCTCCCGCCCTAGCGGGCCAGACTGTGTAGTTGAAACAGTTTCGTTTCTTCGTGTGTTGTCCCAATTTTCTTCTGGTCTTTGGGTATAATACCTTACTTGTATCAACTAGTTGAAAAGTCACCATTTGTGGTCGTGGTTCTGCGATGACCCTATTCGTTAGTTGGGTTGAGTACTCAGAATTAGGTGTGTGATTTTCTGTGCACTAGTCGTTAGGGGACGAACGAGGGGTAAATTGATATCTATTGTAACGACATAAACCATTGTTATTTAGGAGAAACAAAAATCCAAAAAAAATCTGGGTCATTGTCCCGCCAGAGCGGGCCTGTTGCGGCTAGGGCGGCGGCGCCAGGGTGGGGTAAGTTGGCGCCATATCAGGGTAGGCGAGGCAGAACGTAAAT
Organism: Solanum chiquidenum; assembly: GCA_029582725.1. Classification (NCBI taxonomy): domain Eukaryota; kingdom Viridiplantae; phylum Streptophyta; class Magnoliopsida; order Solanales; family Solanaceae; genus Solanum; species Solanum chiquidenum. The sequence continues at coordinate 27,022 of JAJOOS010003216.1, read as the reverse complement.
AACGCGAAATTTTATTTTCTCCTTCTTCCTAAAATACATAAATTAGTCGTAAAAGACCTTAGAAACTCCCAAAAAACTACTGCAAGCTTGGGAAGAAGGGAGAGAGAAATTTCTAGTGTGAAGATATCGATGAATTGCGAATTTTTGGTAGAGATCACTGTCACAAATTCTGAAAACAAGAATTAAAGACCAAACCTCTGTGCAGCTGCTTGGCGCCCAGGTAGGCTAGGTTTTAGAATTGAGTAGTTTAAATTTGTGCTCACGGCGTAATATATGTAAATCGATGGTAGGATTTATGCGTAGGACTTTGTGCACCGAATGATTTATGATTTAAATCCTAGATTGAAGCCTTAGACGATGAATTAGGGCTGAGTATGGTCGAATTAGGGTTTGCATGATGTGCATTGATGAATAATCCATTGTAGGTGATGGTTGTGATTCTATGATTGTGTGATGTATGTTTGTTCTTACTTCATTACGATACATGTATGTGTATGAATGTTGCATTATTGATCACACTTGTTGTAAATGATATAGATGAATGATGGTTACCATGAAATCATGACTTAAATGTATGATCTTGAGGATATACTTGTGATTGTGATTGTGGTGTGTTGAATGGATCGGTTGCCATATTCTGGCATAACTAACTTGGATCAGTTGCCACGTTCTGGCATAATTATGGGATCGGTTTCCACGTTCCGGCATAATCATTGGATCGGGTACCACGTTTTGGTATGCTAACTGTTTGGGTTTGGGTTCAATGAGAGGACCAATGATTTGCATAATTGTGTAGCTTGACAAATTTGAAGATGTTCGTTGTTCGTAAATGTTGATAATATTGTACATGTTCGACATATGCATGTGATTATATGGTGGTGTTGACTTATATATGTTGCACTTAGTGGGTATAGGTTATGACGGCTTATATTTGATTGTTCTGTGAGTTAAGCGAACTTGTTGGGTATAGTGGAAGGGTAAAGTGTTCAAGGGGTGAGAAATGGATAGTAAGAGTTGTTCGTGGGTCGAAATGGCGGGAAGTAGAGGTAGTGTATATGATGAAATATGCTTAGGTAGACTTCACCTTAGGGAAAGAGATTGGGTTTAGTGGTAAGGAAGTTTGATGTAGTGTACTATGCAGCCATGGTGGAGTAATGTGACGAGGAAGTTAGGGTACGAAGTGAGCAGTTAGTTGGAATGCTTGTGGGTGCAATTGGGGATTACTTAATGTGTTAGAGCGGTTAGGCTATGATCAAGAGCCTGGTAAGTAAAGTTGATTGAGAAGGTGGTTAGTAATCAGAGTACTGGTGTAAATTGGAGGTATTTTAAGATAGGGCAAAGGTAGAGAAGCGAGTGGTTTACTTCATGATCTTACTAGTTGATTTCTTATGTTATGTGGTGGGGATCAGGTTGACCGATGATGCCTATCAGTACGTGTGTTTGTACTGATACTACTCTTGCTATGTCTTTTGACATAGTCTGGATGCAGGTTGGTGATGTTTCATTAGGTGAAGACGAAGAAATTCTTCAGCAGCTTCTATTCTTCCTTCCGTATGGTGGGAGCTGTGTCTTTTATCTATCTTGTCCAGTTGTACTTTTAGTAGCTCTTGTACCTGTTTAGACTAGATCTCTGGGGGTGTAAAATTGTTGTGTAAGTTGTAACCAAAGTTGTGTTAAAGTTCTTACTTATAAAATTTCATTGGTATTTTCCTTCGTTTTATTAAATTTTCCGCATGATTTAATTATGGGTCTAAGAGGGTTCTCCTACTTGGGTGGTAGTACGTATGTGCCCGCACGGCCCGGTGGGTTGGGTCGTGACACTTAGGCTTGAAAAGCATGAGTTTGATTATCTTGTTAACTTTAATAGACTGACCCAAACATAATTGAGCCAACTTTCACATATAGCAAACAAAAAAAATCATATTTGTATGCTATAGCAAAGTTTGCATAATTGCGCTCCATAGCAAACATATATATGTATAATTCGCTATATGAAATTGTTGACTATTGTTTCGAATTTGTATATTTATACAATGCAGGTGCATCTTTGGTTTGGATATATGAATCTGTATATTTGTATACAATTTTATCAATTGTATATTTGTATAAAGCTTTAATTTATATATAATCTTTTATATAAGTGTATATTGGGAATATGTATATATATGAAAAATAGAATTCGTTGTAGTTTATATACATATACCTATTAGTGTTGTTGTGAGTTGTATAAGTATATGAAATTGTTGACTATTTTTTCAAATTTGTATATTTATACAGTGCAGGTTCGTCCTTAGTTTGGAGGTATGATTCTGTATATAATAGGTATATGTATATGTCTATTATTTTAGATTTGTCAATTGTATATTGTATAAAGCTTTAATTTGTATATAAGTATATATTAGGAATATGTATATAAATGAAAATATGAAGTCGCTATAATTTGTATAAGTATATATTCTTTTGTTGTTGCAATTTTCAATCATATAAATGTATATGTATATATAACTTAATTTTTTATACAGAAATAATAAAAATGGCTTCGTTAACTGTGTTGGTTATGCATTCTAATAGATGGGACAATGACAATTGTTACGTTGATTATACAATTGAGGGGGTTATTTTCAAAGAAAGTTCATCGTATAAGGAGTTGTATAATGTTATTGCAACGCAATTCGAGGTTGATATGAATGTGATTAAGCTGAAAATTGAGTATAAGGTTGAAGAAAGCAATACACCAATGTTGATTCACAGTGACATGGGTGTTAGAGTGTATATCTAATCCGATTTCGATCAAAAAGATCACGACTTTTTCCTTCAGAAATGAATCGGGAAGCTATATTTCAAGAAATCTCCGCGAGAATCATAGCGGCAGCTCCACAATACCGAAGGGCTTGAAATCGGTGAAGAAAGACTATAGCAAGAAGAAACAATTTAGCTAGTAGAGGCTTGTACTGAGATCGGGTAAAGGAGAAAAACCCATTAATAGCAAACTGACCGAGAGATTTGCTCTTCAATGAAAATAAATGAAACTGTAGCTATTTTATTTATTTTAAATTAATAGTTTGCCATTATGTACAATTTTTCCAACATAATTTAGACTTCATTTAAATCATATAATTTCAACTTGGATATTAATCCAATTTTATTAACTAATTTGACTTGCTCAACATATCATAAAATTAAATATTAATCCAAAATTTAATATTATTTTTATCAATAAAATTCCATTGTATACCATAATTTTAAAATCGGTTTCAATACTTAGTTAAAATGGTGATAGATATTTTGAAATTTTGAGAAGGCTTTTATTGGAAACATAAGTAGTTAATAACCAAGATAAGATTAGTTTTGAAGTGTTTGGTAATAGATTACTATTATTAGTATCTATTTTATTTTATTTTTTAAATGCCGCAAATAAAGCCGAAATTAACTCAATGATAGAAGACTAAAACGACGAATAGCTTTATACATTTTTAAAAATATAAATAAAGAATAAATATGTGCATTGAGTACAAGACACGTGTACCAACAATTGCTTCATCAATTGGTAAATACAGCTCATCATTTGTACTCCTCTTCTTCCATTTAAATTAATTGATGTCCCACTCCCCAATATTAATGCCTCTAATTTTTAAAACTTCTATAATTATATCCTAAGCATAGTGCGATGGTCAATTTTATATTAAATACTTTTAGATTTTTAGTGAAATATTATTATAAAAGATGATTATCGTAGTGATATCGAATAGTATATATTTTTACTATAAGTTGGTAATATAGCTGGCCTTCAAAATCATTTCCCAAAATACAATGAGGAACATAATTTGTATCTCAAAGTAATTTTTTGAAAAAATAATTATCTTAGATACTAAAAAATAAATGTAATGTCATATTTAAAATATAGATCATAAAATTCTTTTTAAAAAAAAGGAAGAACAAAAAAGAATGTGTAACGACCTGACCTGATCGTTATGAGTAAGTCTATAGGGAAAGAAATTGAGTCATAAAACTTTAGGTAGCGACTTAAAATTCTCGGTTAGGCAATCCTCTGACGAAATTTGGGCTAGATGAGGTCAAGGGCTATCCAGTAATGGGTGGATTTTGAGGTTTGGTTGATATATTTTTGTAGCCAAGACATTGAGAAGTCCATATGGCCTTTCAGAATAGAATTCGGATATGTAGAACTCCCAAAATTGAACTTGGCGTGAAAGGTATAACTCTGGACGTCAAGGAAAGAGTTTGTCTTATAAAAATGGCATTTTTCTAAAGTTGGAGTTTTTGAACTTTTGTCTATCCCGCTATAGCGGGAGGCGTCTCGCTATAGCGGAGTGTGCAAACCGCTATAGAGAGGCTAGTTGCCGTTATGGTAGCGTCACTATAGCGGGTCGAATCGAGTTTTAGTGCAGGCACAACCTCAAAACTCCTATTTATTGCACTTTAAGTTCTTGGACTTGGGAGGGACAATTTTGGGCAGTTAACACCTGTTTTCCCACAGGATTCGTCGATAAGGGAAAGAATTCGACTCTCCAATCTTGTGCATTGATTCTTAAGCCTTAGAATCTAGGTTATTGATATTGGGGAAATGTTTTGACATGATTTCAGAGGGAGACCTAATTAAGTAGGGGAAGATGATCATATGTTGGTCTAAGGTTAGGATTTATTAATAATTCGGGTAAATTAATAGGTCAGTAGTGATTGATTGTTGTTATATTGATTGTTTTAGACCAAGAACAAGCCCCAACACTTCGCTAGGGGAAAGCTCGGGTTATTTAGAGTTTCCAAGAGGCTTGATCTGAGGTAGGTGATGTATGTATTTTTTCGATTTATGTATATATGCATGTTTATTGCTTTGTAATATTGTTTGCGCAATGCATGGTAGAAAATATATGAAATGACATCATGTAGGTAATCTCATGCAATGAACTTGTGGTTTTCAAGTAGTCTTGTTCATCGTGCTATGTGATTGTGCATGATTGTTTGTGATTGTTGGTTGGCTCAGGTACCACATCAGTACACTAACAACTTGGGTTTGGGTTGGGTGAGAGGACTAGATATTTACATTGTAATCATGTAGGACATATAGTTCTGTATTGGTTGACCCAAGTGTTTTTATTGTGACCAAAAGTCTATGTGGTTGATACTTGTTGTTATGTTGCGCCTTATCCTGTGTTACTGTATCGTGGTGGCGATTTACATTCATATCTTGGATTGATCGCACATATGCTATCAGTACACTTGATTTGTGTGCTGAATATTGCACATGTTCTTTTCCTTGTTGAGTACAGGACATTTTCTAGTTGCTGATTTGAGACCTTATTAGTTGAGAGACGTCTGATTTTCAAATCCAAAAGTGAGCTACATATTTCAAGAATCTATGGGTTCTTCTGATTTTCTTGTCCATCTTTTCAGACACACGCTAGTTTTAGCTTTATGTTTAGTTCTTGCATCCATAGTTTGACTATTTTAGAGTTATGGTTATGATAACTTTCAGTTCTTGGGGGTTTATTTACGCGTTAAATGTTTTGACTATTGGGTTGAGTTTATGAGGATTCCATTCTCTAGTTAACCAAACTATTTTATTTTATGCTAAACTTGTTTTTATTTATATAGTATTGGGTAATTTGAGTGAGTTTTTTATCCTACCATCAAGTGATTTAGTATAGGTGGCATTCATGATGGTCGGAGTCGTGACAGAACGTGGCCAAATACTCAAATGTGCTCATTAATAAAGTAGTAGTATTAAAATATACCTATGATTAAATTTTACTTGTGCCGTAATCTTTTTGTTATTTTACACTCTTTGATTAGCTTATATAGTTTCTTATGATTTTAAGCCGAAAAAACTTTACCTTGTTTAGTAATTTTTGTGTAATACTGAAAAAAATCTACATATTATGTTCGAAATGACGAATTTACCTACTTAAACTTTAGTTTTGGAAAGTATAAAATGACTAGAATTTTGGTTTTTAAAAGGTAGTACCTTCATTACATTTTATAAGCTTTACAAAAATAAGATGATGAGAATGGCAAACTTACATGTTGTACTTGGACGTATGACAAACTTACAAGTTTACAAGTATTAATTTGCTTATTTACGTGAATTTTTAACTTTATAAATACTTTTGATTTGATCCACGTATGACAAACTTACAAGTTTACAAGTATTAATTTGCTTATTTACGTGAATTTTTAACTTATAAATACTTTTGATTTGATCTGTTCTTTTATTATTTTGTCCATAGTTTCTTTTATAATTTTAAAAATATTATTTCCAAAAACAAAACCCCTTACTCATCTTTATTTCATTTTTGTCATACGTCCTTTTTTCGAGTAAAATAGTTTTGAATTTTCAATTTGTGTAAATAATTTTAAGGACATTTTAGTTGTTTTAATAGAAAAAGTGTTTATCCTCATTTTTTTCACCAAATGCACTGGCTGTTTATTATAACCATTAATAAGCGGGGGTTGAAGGATAATGTGTATGTAATCTTATTACTATTTTGGAATAGATATATTATTTTCAATAGACCTTTGACTCAAGTAAAAGTATTACAAAATAGATCAATAACAACAATGGGAGTGAAGAAGTCGAGACAAATTGCTAAAAAAACATGACAATGCATATTAAAAAAGGAACAATAACTAAAATAAAATAATACGACAGTTGATGTACAAAAACATTAAATAGTAACATAAACGAAATAACAAGAAACTAAAAAGTAATTCTTAAGTAACTAGTATGAAAGAATAGTGAGACAACTCTCAATTAGCTAACTAGTCTTCTATCATAATTTGTTTCCTCCATAACATCATATCTAGGTCATGTCCTTGGTAACTTGAAGCTACATCATGTTCTGTCTAATCAACTTTTTCTAATATTTCTTCGATCTACCTCTACCTCTCATGTAATCATCTATAGTCAACTCTTGACACCTCCACACCATCGGGGCATCTCCACCTCATATATATATATATATATGTGTGTGTGTTTGAATTATCTCTGCCTCACTAATCACATTTTTTCTTCTATCAAGGTCACTTCTACTTGTCCCGATTATCTTCATTTTTAATAATTTCTTTTCTAGTATGCCCACACATCAATCTCATCATTCTCATTTATGCAAACTTTCATCTTCTGAACAGAAGAATTCTTGACTACTAACATTTTGCTTCATATACAACATAGTCGGTCGAACCACTATTCTATAGAACTTGTCGTTAAATTTTAGTGTCACCTTATCACATAAGACTCCAAATATCTCCATTTCGTCCACCCTTCACCAATACGATGTGTAACATCATCATCAGTTTCTCCATTACTTTAGATAATAAATCCAAGATACTTAAAACTTCCTTTCTTATGGATGACTTGTCCATCAAGCCTCACCTTCATGCCTTCCTTACGCATAGTCACTCAACTTGCATTACAAGTATTTTGTTTTGGTCCTGTTCAACTGCCTTTAGACTCCAAAGTTTGTCTCCGAATCTCAAGCTTAGTGTTAACTCTATCTCGAGTTTCGTTGATTATTACTATGTCATATGCAACTAATATACATCATAACACCTCATCTTGAAATTATGTGTCATCCATTTATCATTAAGGCAAATAAAAATAGACTAAGAATTGATCCTTGGTGCAACCCATTCACAATTGGAAAGTGCTCCATGTCCTTACCCATTGTCCTTATCCGGGTCTTGGCTCTATCATTCATGTCCATAATAGCTCAGGTGTATGCCACACGAAAGCCTCTAACCTCTGAGTACTTCCGTAGAACCTTTTTCAGAACTTTATTATAAGTCTTTTCTAGGTCGATAAGCATCATTGAAGTCATCCTTCTTCCTCTCCTTATATTGCTCCATCAGTTTTTTACCCAGATGATTGGCTTATGTAGTTAAACACCCTTGACATAAATTCAAACTAAAATATACATATTCTTCCTCACTTTTGTTTCCATCATTCTCTATCAAATCTTTATAATGTGACTTAAATAGCAGCTTGATAACTTTATAGTTATTACAATTCTGAATGTCACCCTTGCTATTATATAACAGAACCATCAGACTCCACCCACATTCTTCTTCTAACATATTTGCCATCTTAAAACGGCTTATTGAAACTACTTATTAGTTATTACTATCAATTTAAATATTTTTTACCAAGCACATAACTACTCCCAAATTCAATTTCCACATTTGAAACTGTTTTCAACACTTAACAAATACTCCCTTATTATTAAGTTTTTCTTTCACAACTCATATATATCTTATTTTGAATTCGAAAGTTTTATTAGAAGCATCACATTACAAGAATATCTATGTGTGGTTTGTATATTAATTAATGTTGACTACATAACAACCTTAGGAAAGAATCTAGATTAACCAAAAAAACAGAAAAAAAAAATGAAACTTGAGGTTTTATTATAGCTGTCCATATACTAAAATCATTATTCCTCCCCAACCTAAATTTCCCTTTGCATTATTTACAAACAAAATGACAAAAATCACATGCCTCTCCCCTTATTATTCCACATATCAAAAAAAAAAAACCTTTTTAAATCCTTATAAATTTACCCCACTCCCACTTTTCTCTCTCTTTATCAAAAATCTCCTCCTTTAATTTTCTCCCATCTTTCCATAACCCAAAAAAAAATGGCGAAAGTGAAATCTCTCTCTATAATGTTCATCTCATCCATTTTCTTCATCGTTATTGTAGCGCTTTTATCGCCGGCCGTTGCTGGTTCCGCGGCGGCAGTAGCAGCTGGTGGGTCCCACCAGCTGGGTTACTTTCCGATGACATTGTCTTCTTCTTCACCGATCTGTGACGGTTCGATTGGGGACTGTTTGGCTGAAGAAGATGAGGATGAGTTCGGGATGGAATCGGAGAGCAGCCGGCGCATGTTAGCATACCGCCGGAGATACATTAGTTACGGTGCGCTTAGTAGTAACAGAGTGCCGTGTTCAAGGAGAGGAGCTTCATACTACAATTGCCGTCCCGGAGCTCAGGCGAATCCTTACCAACGTGGATGCACTGCCATCACGCGCTGCCGTCATTGAAAACCCTCTACACAGTAAATTTCTCGATTTACTGTATTTTACATATATTTTTTTTACCGGAGTGGTAAAAAAGTTAAAAATTCTTTTTGAGCTTTGTGTGATCTATTTACTATTATTATTATCGAGTATGGTTACTTATTATTGATGTATTTGTGAATTGTGGTAGAGAAACATTCTTGTAGTTTTTTGTATGAATGATGTTGTAATAGTATTTAATTTATCATGCCACTTACTATAATCTTTTACTATTTATTTGAAATAAAATATGTTTTAGCACTTGTTGAGGAATTTTTTTAATTTATTTTGGTTAAGCTGAGGTTAATTGTTTTGGCAATTGATTATCTATTTGAAGTTGAGTTGGAATAGCAAATATTAATTTGCAAATATGTCCAAAGTGCATAGATATGTGATCTTATTCTATGTAAATGTTGCTTACTATGGAGTTTGATATGATAAATTTTTTTGGTAGGTTGAGTGTTTAATTAGAATAACTTGAAGTTTAGATGCGTAAATGAAATGCTCATGTCAATTTTAAATGTTTGTCGATAAATTTAGCACCGAATTTAAGATACAAGTAATAGCTCTGGCGTTTCTATTTATTTCTCTAATAATTAAGTAGAAGCTATTTATTGTTTTGAGTTGAGATATGAGTAGGTTGAAGTGGAATCTCGTCTTGAGCTTAATACGGCAAATAAGTTACTCCTTCCGTTTTTATGTTCTTATTAAAATAGATGTAAGATTTTTTTTCAAAATCAATGCATAAATAACATTATTAGCTTTGAAAATATGTATCGTTAAATAAAGATACAATGTAAAGTTACTAGCTACTCCTTAATTTATGTAGTTTGAGTAGCTGGTTAGAGTTGTGTAATGTTGAAATTAGTTGTGAATGAATTATGTATTATTTAATGCAGTATATATATATATTGAATAACTAATTTTCTATGTACCTATCAAATATAGTATAAATTGTACTATGAAAATTATAACGTATATTTTATCCATCTGCCAAACAAATCCCGAAAGTTTTTGATACTTACTAGTTTGTATGTTCATTTTTATTAATATTTTGATGAGGGGTTTATATAATACTCTTATCTTAACTAAATATAGTCTAGAAATAACTAGAGCTCAATTGTGAATTTAGTTTTCCGGAAAGAAGGGAGAGATAGATTTATTTGGAAGACAATAATTGAAAGGGGTACATAAATGATGAAAATGTGGAATATAGCACATCTAGGCATAGACAGGCATTTAATATCTGAATGTGTGCACCACATTAATAAGAGAAGAAAAAAAGAAAATTTATTTGTGTAGGGACAAGTGTTAATAATCAAAATTCAAACCTCACGAGTAAACTCTCTTTACTTCACTTTTTACACATTCATAGACAAGTGAACCCCGCCATTATCATCTTTTCCATGCACTAGTTCATTTACAACTGTGATCCAACCAATTTCCCTTCATTCTTTATTGCCCACTTCCTTTTCATACAATAGCAAATGTTTTCTTCTTTTTTATTTTTTGAACAAGGATAAGATGCATTTCTAAAATCTCAGAAAAATAACCCTTTGTTACACACCCTTTTAATGTATCATATCTAAAACAAAGCTACTGTTAAATTGATAATCGCATTGATGACCAATAGCAGACGTCATAGCACACAACCAGAAAAGGATAACACTCTTTTTTAAAGCTAAACAATCGTAACAAACACCACATAAACCACCTCGATGCATCGTATTATGCAGAATCATCAGCAGATTTTGTGTCATCTTTTGACTTCACTGCAGCCGAAGGTGATGAAGAACCTTCTTGGCCCATTTCAATTCTCAAATCATTGATGCTCTGCTCCAATTCATCAATTCGGTTTCCCATATCATCTAGTGCAGCATTGTCAAGGACTCCAAGTTGATCTCACAAAACAAAGACAGATACTTTGTATAATATACTAGTACTAGAGAGAATGACATGGTAGGCATATCCAGACCAGCAGGACAGAGGGATATCATCACATACGAATACACGAAAAAAAGATGACAGGAACTAAATTTCATGAAGGAAGGCTAAATTCTGATTGAGTACAAGAACTGATACAATCAAATCTGGTTGAGGTGTACGGTGTACCAGAAGGCATACTTACTTGAAAAGTTATACGAGAAAATTGAAGCTGAAGTAGAAAATGATTTCACGAGACCCTCGAGTCTCAAAACTATGGGCACATTTCTAGTTCTTGAAATCAGAGCTTTATGACATGCTATATACAACTTACTTCATTTGTTAGATGACACTCATGCACCAACTAATTAAACTAGATTAAGACCAATGACTAGTTACTTAGATAACAAGGAATAACAGATCAGAAAAGGATATTTTTTGAGATGATTGATTCAGACATAGTCTGAAACCTGGTTTGCTGCAAAGAGAGAACAAACCAGTTAGAAGATATATCAAATAAATACTAGTGAAGGACCCTAGTGGTGCAAAGAGATAGACTCACCATTTGTTGAAGCAGATTCTGTACCTGCAAGAGCAGAAAGGAAGTAGGAAAAGTTAGCTAGCAAAATAGATGTGTTTATTTGTGATGTCATACATAACATCGCGCTGGTGAATAACACTAAGCTGTTTATAAGGCCAATAAAGGAGGAACTAGCAGACCAAATGTATCATGTGTCAGCCACCGAGAATTGCATCACAATTGGTTTTGATGTCATTGTCCTAACATCATATAGCCACATTTAAATTTTAATTTAGACAGATTATAAGTGGCCTGGTTAGCATGATAAAATTACATTTAATGATGAAAAATATCACAATGGAAATTAATGACTCCTTGGATCCAACTTTTAAGACTCAAACTTCAGTATCAGAGAGGTTAGCAGATTGAGATGGATTAGAAACCTTTGCAGATTTATCATTGAGTATCGACAAAACTCAGTCTATAACCTACAACAATAAAACAACGCCTCAATCCCAACCAAGTTGGGGTCGACTATGTGAATCCTCACCGTCCATGTCACTACATTTAAGCTTTCTCAGACCAATATTATGTAAAATAAAAATAAAAGGCGCTAGAGTTCTCAATATTTTCTACTCGCATATAATCTCCCAGACAGGAAAATTCAGTGTTTAACATCAATCAAATAAATTCAAATAGTTAAAAAACTTACAAATACAGTCATATCAGCGGTGCTTTGTTTTGTATTATCTGCATCATGCCCATCCTGCAAGAAGATCCAATTCTTATGGGTCAGAAGAGAGCCAAGTTAAGAAGCTTATGAAGCAGAAGAAAAGTAGAAATATGTAACTGATCTTCCAACCTCCATATTACAAATTCTGTTTAAAATTCAGAAATCTGTTACTGCACTATTTATCTTATTTTCCAGAATAACTAGTTTACAGCTAGAAGAACAGAACCAGAAGTTCTCAGAGCACAATAATCCTTAACCTCTGCCCTCTCTTAATCAATTATATTTCTGATCAATGTTTGACAGACAAAGATGCAAACTGAAGAACTAGTGTATCTAATTTCCCACAGATAATGCTGCTGAAGGTTTAGTCATTTGGTTATACTAGGAAGTTTAATTGGAGTCTAGGTATTGTCTTATACCTAACAAAAATGCAAAGGAGAAAACCACGTTTTGAGATGTATGTTTCTGTAACTATTTTTGCACCGACTTAGTACATTAATGATGTCAATACAAAAGTTACTGTGGACATCCTTCCATATGTGAATCAAAATTTGGCTATAGTGGCTCTTAACAAAGCACATTGTTGATGCCAATTGGTGTTCTATTTGAGTTAATAGTCGCCGCCATTTTCTAAGTTAGTGCTTCAACTCAACTGATTGAAGATCAACTTAAGTGACAAGAAAGTTTACCATGATAGTTGTTTCAAAGTACACAAAACCCGAGCTTATAAGTGAAATCATATAAATCCAAGTTTAATCGGTTAAGAATGCAAAATAACACATTTTAGCCTCCAAACAATGTGTTATCACTACAACAAAGGTGCAGTTTTATGTGAGTTCTTATGTAATATCTAGTCAGAAGAGTTTGTTGAGTAAGTAAGTGGAGTTTGTTTAAAAGTTGTTATTGGGGTGTCAAAACAAGCCCAAATATAGGTAACTCACCCAACCCAATTTCTATTTCAACCCATTTTAATGACTCCAATTTCAACTCAGCCCGCCCATTTGACACCCCTAGTTCGTATAGTCATTAGCATATAAATGCTAACTGATTCTTATAATAGCTAAGGTTTTACAGAAATGAAAAGCCCCCTGTCCTCCTACTTCTCTCTTCTTCATCTCATTTATCACGGACTCTTCTAGCTCAAAGAACATAGAGTGAATCCTATCGCACGTGTATGAATCTTCATACATTGTGCTGATTCAGCTCTATTTTAAATACTAAAACAAAAGCAAATATCCATATCTCCAACTTCAAAAGAAGCGATTATATCCCTCTCCCTCAATGTATTCTTAAACCCTCCTCTTACACAGACTCCCACCTAACAAACATCACAGAAGAGTTTGTTTATTTGCTTAAACAAAAGCAATACATGTGCCACATTTAATACAACGCTACTAAAACGTTGTTCTAAGTTATTTTGCAACCATATAATCCAACAGATTAAAGATATAAAACATTTGATAACACTTCAATTCATCTCCCAACCCTGTGTTCTTATAAGAACCTCATTCTACTTCATTTTAACATACTGAAACTGTTTCAGAATGTTATACCAGTACCTTTTTAGTTATAAATATCTAATTTGAGACCCAGTTTCACATCGTACTCGATTCCTCATCCTTTCTGAGTAGAATAATGAATTTTATCACTTACCAAAAGGAAGAAGCTAATTTTTTTTCCAGATTGAAAATAACTAACTACAAGCACGATTGAGTCTGAAATGTTAAAAGGTGAATAAAATGCGACAAATCAGCAGCTAAACAGTGAGATTTTGACCTTATGTTGTGCAATAAAGTATATATAGATCGCGATGCGAAATGTAGAAAAAGGGAAATCAGGAATTCGATTGGAATAAAGGACCTAAATCTGAAGAAAATGAGGTAGGAATTTACTTGACATTCTGCTTCTGGAAAAAATTGAGAGTGATAGAGAGATGAGTCCTTACCATTTGTTCGTCGGAGAGAGAAGCTTCAGGTTATCGGAGCAGAGAGAATAGAGAAGAGATTGTGAGCACAAAAATGGCGAAATTGTTATTGTGAGGAGAAGTACTAAAATTTGAAACAAATATATTTGAAATTTGAAATGACCAAACTGGGCCCCCAACCCAATTATGCTTTCATGTGTAGAGGAAAAAAAAGGGATCTCTGATTAAAATGATGATTGCGGGCAAATTATGCTTTCAGGTGTAAATGCCCGTTTGAATTGCTTGTCTGTTCATCTTTATTTGTTTATATTATTTTGGAATATCCATAATATTTGTTTAATTTATAAATATTTTATCTATTTTATCCTTGTCATTTAATATTATTTATTTTTTAATGTTTAAATAACTTATATTTAATAAGGGTGATTTAATAAAGTTATTTCTATCATTTATCGTTTTTTAATTCATATGTCAAGTCAATAGTGGATTGTTATAGAAGAGTAATTTCTATGTTCCTATTTAGTTATCATCATTTTAGATTTTACGCCCTTTAAGAAACTAAGTAAATTTACTATTGTACACCTTATTTAGTATTCTCTTAAAGCTAAGTTTCGAATTATTTTTTTCATTTCAGATCTGTTGTAACACTTTCAACGATGGTTTTTTCTTTCCAGAGCTCTCCTTCTCTTTGTCTGGTCCTTTTATCCTGTAATTTTTTTCTCTAGAAAATTTTCAAAAAGTAAAGCTCTTTTTAAATCATTTTTCAAGTGAGTTATTGAACAAGTTTTTAGCTTTAACGTTTATCGAAACTAATCGATCAAAATTGGGAGAGTGGATTGAGAAAAAAATGTTATTATGAGTATTGAAAGAAGATGATAGTTACAAGATTCATTATTGAAAAGGAAATCGAAGGTGTGATCACTACAATTATATGAGAACTAGTGAATAAATATGTGCTTCGCGCGGTCATAAAAAGATTAGTTGAATATACAATTAACTCTAATCCATTTAATTTAAAATGAAAGTAAATGTATTAACAATCATAAGCGTGAACATAAGATTTAAAAGATCGTCGATCGAAACTAATAACAACAATTTGTAGATGGAACCGTGGAAACACCTTAAGATTTTTATTGCTCCTATGACAACCCTAGATACGATCAAATTGATTAGAAATTATAGTAACATATATTTTAGAAGAATGCATTCATTATAATCGAGCTATTTCAAAATACTTTTACTTTCTTTTTCTTTTTATGGAAAGCACTAATCGTAAATAGTTCTTTTGGTAAATCCTTCCTAATATAGTCATAGCCTTAAATGTACCTTTAACGTCAAAAAAACTATTTTCAATGATAAAGTTACTGTTATATGAGAAATCCAGTGTCATATACTTTTTCTTTTCATGCTATGCAAATTCTTATTGTATCTTATGTTTCACGTGTTCAGTCAGCCTCCTGTCCTGACCACGATGATTGTTGACATATTCAATCAGACAGGTGATTTAGATTTGGTTAGAAGTT
Source organism: Solanum chiquidenum (assembly GCA_029582725.1). Taxonomy (NCBI): domain Eukaryota; kingdom Viridiplantae; phylum Streptophyta; class Magnoliopsida; order Solanales; family Solanaceae; genus Solanum; species Solanum chiquidenum. The sequence continues at coordinate 11,330 of JAJOOS010003216.1, read as the reverse complement.
CCCTTCCTGCTTTGCTCAAGGAGAATTATTTTTGGAGTATAATTTTAAGGCTTTGTTATGGCTTACCAGCTGTTAAAATTTTGACCCTGAACTTGTTTGGACTGTCCATCATGGAACCTAGCAGTATATGTACAATAAATATAGACCATTGATTGTATAAAAAAGGAAACAAACAAAAGATTTTTTTTTTCATATTACTATGATGTAATGCTTCATGTACGGAAATACATTCAATATAAAGATCAAAAGTTCAAGGCTCATAGCCATAATGCAATTGGAACAGAGAATGAACGAAATTATTATTTCTACACAAAACTCATTTTCTCTAAGTAAAATTTTGAAAGTAATATATTTTCAACATTTTACCAAATGTTTTTTGTAATTCTGGATCATCAAATATCTCTTCTCCTTCTTCAGAAAATTTGTTCAAATCGATTTTGCCTGCTGCAATATGCTTAATTTTTTCCTTTGAATTTTCAAATGCTTCTATTCGATCTTCATCTTTCCTTTTTAAATTTTTGACTTCAATAATTTTTGGATCTTCAATCAATATAAGTGAGCCTTCTACTTTGATAGGAGTATTAGTTGAAACTTCAACTTTATTTCTGTTCAATTTTTTAGTAAAAAAATTGTTCAAAATCTTTACTCATAAACTAACAAAATGCTTTATGGGTAACTTAAAGGAGTGTGTAACTCCCCAAGCATAATAAATGTATTGTCTGGTTCCAAAAAGGATGAATTATAGGTTACTAGAAATTTTCAAGAAGTTTAAATAAGGGTATAACAGGAAAAAAATTGTTGTCCTTTCTTGATTTGTCAAAATGGACAACTAAATAGGGACAACTAAAAGAGGAAATATGGACAACTAAATAGGAACGGAGGGAGTACATAAGATGGATAAAGAAAGGCAATAATTGTTAGTTTTAATTCATTTAAAATGGCAATTTCATCTATTATTCAATGCTCATTTATGTACTTATTTTTTAAGGAAAAATTCAGAAATAATTCAAAAAAAGAAGGAAAAAATTACAATACAAATGCTGGCCATTGGAGGGTGCCACATCAACGATTCTAGATTCAGCGTTATATATATATATATATAGAGAGAGAGAGAGAGATTTGTTACTAGATGGAAGATATTGGGAGGTCATGAATTTATCAGTGTATAATTAATATTGGATACACATATTTATATTGAGAAACTTACATAAATATACTATAATAAAAAAATATTTATCATTTATACCAATAACATTTTTTTTACTTGATCACTTTTAATACATTTATAATACAATTTTAATACATATTACAAAGAACAATTTATTATTCACATATAATACAAGTTTTATTGATGGATAATACATTTATCACACATTTTAATACATTTATAATACAATGTGTCGATTTCTTACCAAACAAGCATAATATATTTTTAAAAACTGTTATAATACATATATATTGCATACATAATTCACTTTTATTACATATTTTGCATATTTACATAGTATTGCTATAAATGGTAATAAATAAAAAGAATCGCTAAAATCAGTAAATATTTATTAAAAGGTACCAATCCAAGTAATTTTTCCTATTTCGGATTGTATCTTTTCTTATTTGATAAATATATCAATGTATATTTGATACAACATACATGTCAATAGCTAATAATAATTGTATCTTCTTTTTTCTAAGTATGTGCCTATGTGCAGATACACTTGATACATTAGTACTTATCGGATAAATAAATATATTGTGTCTATTTGATACTAGATATATTTGGATTGTATCTTCTTTTCTTATGTACCTATATACCGTTACATTGGATACATCAATACATATTTGATACTAAATAGTAAATATATCTATCTATGTATAAATACATTAAATATATTATACATATATATATTTTTACATACCGAACACAAGAAAATAAGTAAAAACCTTATTTATTTTTCTAATAAATATTTCTTTCATGCCGAACACACCCTAAATTATTTCAAATTCAACCAAAAGTAGTTTTTAGTATGTTTATACTTTACAATTATGGTAAACAAAGTATATTAATGTCTAGTTCCAAATGTAATCAATGTATTGTAGGTCATACTTTCGAGAAGGATTATCAATCTATAACGAAAGTTCTTATCGTGACAACAATTAATCGAAACAACCTAATAATGGAATATATTCCAAAATAATTATCTAAGAAGAAATATTAGGCAAGATAAAATTAAACGCATGGAATATCATTTCTATTAAACTAAATTTAATTGTTTAATTTTGTGGATATTGATGACACCTACTCATTTTCATTTTAACAATCAAGCCCTTTGAATATGTGAGCTAATAATCGGTCTAGCTTTCTTCTAAAATTAGGTAATTGAAATTTATATGTTCACATACTATTGTGATTCATGTCTTATAGTTTTATATTTTTAAAAAAAATATATTTTAAGTATTTTTTAATAATTAATTTCAATATACTTAATTATGAATATATCTAACAGGGGTAAGTATAAGATATTTTTAATGTATGAATTATAAGTGTTAGATTTTAAATCATAATGGATGTCTTAGAACTAATTCACATTATAATAGTGTTAAGTATAATCAATATATTGGCTTAATACATAAAAAATAACTTTTTAAACTTGTCAATAAATTTTATTTAGACATTTAAAATATTATTTGTTCCAATTAAACCTCTGAACATATGCTAAATATTGGATATTTTTTGTTCAATTTTTAAAAAAAAATTGCACATGATTTCAAGTGTTCATTACATTGACAAATTAACCACTTAAACTATATTATTTCTATTAATTATATGTGTTCATCTCAATAAGTCATAAAAATTTCATGCATATTACAATTGAGTCTAATTTATATAATTAAATGTGATAAACATATTTTATTTGATTAACTTAATTATCTAACTGACTTTGAGGAAATGCGTAAATTAATTTTCAAATTTAAATAAAAAATATGTAAAAAAATACTCTATCATATATTCCAATCTTCAACTAAAATAAATTAATAATTTAAATATTTAAATAAATATTATTAGCAATTTTTTTTTTTGTATTAAGAGCATGTTTGACATTGTTGTTGGGAGGTCAAAAATACTTATTTTGAGAAGAAACAAAATATATTTTGTGAAAAATTAGGTATTTGGCAAATCAGTAAAACTACTTTTAAATAGAAGCATAAACAGTTTTTCTGCAATTGAAAAGAAGCTAAAAAAAATTTCTTCTTAAAAAAAGCAATAGCCGGAAATTATGTTTTTCAAAACTAAAATATCCTTTCCATATATTCATATTTACCAATATATCCTTTATTAATTAATTAACATATCTCCTAAGTTTGGTTAAGTTTCATTTAAGATTTTTATTTTTTATCTAATAATTTTTTATTATTTTACATTTATATATTGTTATTTTATATTTTATTTATTATTTTGCAGAATTAGAAAAAAAAAAGGTAACAACAATATTTTTACAAGATTGAAAAAAAAAATAACAATTAAAGATTTAGAAAAATAGCCAAATGTAATTTGCTTATCAACTTTTTCAATAAATTAGCTAAACACAAAAATTATTTTTTTTAAAAATACTTTTCTAAAAATCTATTTTTACAAAGTACTTGGTTTTAGTAGTAATACCATGTAGGCTCTAAGCAATAGATATTTGATGTACATAAATTATGCAATCGGCAATCCACATAAAATAATAATAATAGTAATAATAATAATAATAATAATGAAACGATGCATGTGTGCTATTTAATGTCAAACAGAAACTTCCATTTCTTCGCCGGTTGTTAATTTTATTACGAATAAATTTGAACTAATTAAAACACGTAAATGCTGGGACCAATCTTTATTAAATTAAAGTCGTTTATTAATTGCATAATAAAACCGATTATGATATCATTAGAGGTTCCAACTTCCAGGTTGACAGAACCAGCAGCATAAGCTACAAAACAATGCACTTCCTCCATTAATGGAGGTTGAGCTTTCACCAACGATCGGAGAGGGAGGAGAGAAAATATATTATTGAGAATGTGAAAACTTAAACTGAAAATCAATACAATGTGTGTATATATACACACTGATAGAGTCCTCTAACAAACTCAACTGAATCTATGAAATTGTAAACTTGTGACTCCTAACTAACTAACTAACTATGTGAATGAACAGTAATTAACTGAATTGAACAGTACACTAAACTGACTAATTCTATCACTAATTTTATTGCCCCCCTCAAGTTGGAGGTGAGTTACATACAGACAACTTGCTCAATAAATTAGTATGCTTGACTGTAGTTAAGGCTTTAGTAAAGACATCAGCCAATTGTGAATCTGTGGGAATGTATTGGAGTGTGATCAATCCTTGTTGCAGCTTGTTTCTGACAAAATGACAATCCACTTCTATATGTTTAGTTCTCTCATGAAAAACTGGATTCTTAGCAATGTGCACTGCTGCTTGACTATCACAATAGACATGTATAGGTAAGGAACACTTTACTGATAGCTCATCAAGTAATCTTTCCAGCCATACTATTTCACCTACAACTTGTCTCACAGCTCTATACTCTGCTTCTGCTGAAAATAGTGACACTGTGGGCTGTTTCTTAGACTTCCAACTAATGGGGCTATCACCCATGAGAACCAAATAGTCACTCACCGACTTTCTTGAATCAGGACAAGAGGCCCAATTTAAATCACAATAAGCACTGATGGTGAGGTTAGATTTATTAGAGATGAAAACTCCTAATGTAGGGTCCTGTTGTAGATATCGGAGCACATGATAGGCTGCCTTCAAATGGGGCTCTCTAGGAGTTTGCATGAACTGACTGAGGTGCTGCACACTATATGCTATATCCATCCTTGTGTTGGTGAGAAAATTAAGTTTCCCCACTAGCTTTCTATAGTGAGTAGGATCTGATAGTGGTGTGCCTTCTGTAAGTCTCAGTTTTTCATTAAAGTCCAATGGTGAAGTAGCATTTTTGTAGCTCATACAATCAAATTCTTTTAAGAGGTCAAGAGTAAACTTTCTTTGGGATATAAGACTACCATCCTGTCTGTACAAAATTTCTAGACCAAGAAAATAATGCAGTCTGCCCAAATCCTTTATTTTGAACTGATCATGTAAAAACACCTTTAAAGAAGTGATTTCATCTATGTCAGTCCCAGTTAGAATGACATCGTCAACATATACTGCAACAAAAACCAGGGAGCACCCATTCTTTCTATAAAACAGTGAATAATCACTATTAGAATGAGTGTAACCTTTTGAGTAGAGGCTGTTGGCCAGCTTGTCATACCACTGTTTGCTGGCCTGCTTTAAGCCATACAATGACTTCTTCAATTTACAAACCATGTTACTACTGTCCACTGCCAGTCCCTGTGGTAATGCCATGTAAACTTCCTCATTTAAGTCACCATGAAGGAAAGCATTGTTAACATCCAATTGATACATCTTCCAGCTTCTCTTGACTGCTAAAGAAATTAGAGTCCTAACAGTGGTCCTTTTTACCACAAGTGAGAATGTCTCATTATAATCTACTCCAGCCTGCTGAGTGTACCCCTTTACCACCAATCTAGCCTTGAACCTCTCTACACTACCATCTGCCTTGTGTTTAATCTTGTACACCCATCTACACCCAATAACATTCTTCCCTTTAGGCAAACTAACTAGTTCCCAAGTGTCATTTGCATACAAGGCATCAAAGTCCTGTGTCATTGCCACTTGCCAGGCAGGATTCAAAATTGCCTCTTCATAAGAAGAAGGTTCAATATCATGTGAAACATTATTGATCAACTGCTGACTACTGGGACACAGACTAGTGAAACATACATGATCAGGATAAGAAATGAAAGATGTGAGTGAGTGGTGTGGATCAGAAGTGGTTGAAGAAGACAAGTTAGGTATTATATAAGTGTAGTCTTTTAGGTAACTTGGGGTGTGAAGGGGCCTAGTTGATCTTCTAGGTACAAGTGGAACATCAGCAAGAGTAGAGGTGTTAGGTCTAGGTGGAGGCATAAGAACTGTAGGTTCAGTGGTTTGTGCATTAGTATTTGTGAAAACATGGTTAGTAGTGACTTCAACTAATGTGTCATCATTCAACACTTCATCATTAACAAAAGCATTTATTTTACTAGACATGCAAGGCAATGTATCAGAATGGCTTACAAGGGATTTTAAGACAGAACTAAAATTGGAACCAACAGGAGAAATAACAAAAGGAAAAACAGCTTCATGAAAAAAGACATCTCTGGACACATAAATTCTCTTGGTAGCCAAGTCGAGGACCTTGTAGCCTTTTGTGTTGAATGGGTATCCAATGAAGACATGTGGTGTTGCCCTTGGTTCAAACTTGTCCTTATGAGTTTTCAAGGTAGTTGGAAAGCAAAGGCATCCAAAACTTCTAAGGTGGGAGTAAGTTGGTTTTCTTTGATATAGTAGTTCATATGGGGACTTGTTTTGTAAGAGTTTAGTAGGTAGCCTATTAATAAGATATGTGGATGTCAGGACACACTCTCCCCAATACTTCATAGGCAGTTTTGATTGGAATAGAAATGCCCTTGCTGTTTCAAGGAGATATTTGTGTTTCCGTTCAACCACACCATTTTGTTGTGGTGTATAAGGGCATGATCGTTGGTGTATTATACCTTTTTCTTGAAAGAAATTAGTTGCTTCAGTACTTGTAAATTCCAGACCATTGTCAGATCTGATAATTTTCAATTTGGTATGGAACTGATTTTCTATAAGGGAAGTGAAAGCTTTTATGGTCTGCAACGCATTACTTTTGCACCTTAGCAGTTGTGTCCAGGTTGATCTACTATAGTCATCCACTATAGTTAAGAAGTAATGGTGACCATCATGGGTAGGTGTGTGGTATGGTCCCCATAAGTCAATGTGAAGCAGTTCAAAAGTTGTACTGGTTGTGGTTGTACTTTCTGGGAAGGGCATCCTAGTTTGTCTAGCCATAGGACATATTGTGCAAGTGAAGGGCTGCTTACTGGAAAAGTTCAGAGGTATGGTGGAGATAGTTTTCATTTTTACAAAAGGTACATGTCCCAACCTAGCATGCCATAAAAATTCAGTGTCATGATTGTGAGTAAAGTTAGTACCAGGAGAGGAATTAACAGCATAACATAAAATAGGATCAACAACACAAGCTTCTTTATTAATTGTATGAAAGTATTTTACATTTTGAGATGGACTTTGACATTTATTTCCAACAGAAGCTATCTTACAGTAGTTAAAAGAAGAAACAGGTTGACATTTGACATGAGAAACAATATTGCCATCTGCAGGTGGACGATTGTGGCACTTTGGACAGAAAAAATACAAACCATTCTTGGCCTTACCAAGTGCCAGAGGGCTTTTCAGAGAAGGGCCTTGCAGTAAACAAGAAGAGCTGTTAAAGCTAACTATTCCCTTGAGTTGAAGAGCTAAACAGTGGACAGATATCAGATTGAACTTGAAGCTAGGTATAAACAAAACTTTGTACAAAGTCAGTGTAGAAGTCAAACAAACATCACCAATTTCAGTCACTTTAACCTTGTATCCATTTGGTAATGTAATGAGGAAAGGATAGGGTAATGTTCTAAGGTTTGTAAGGGCATCTTTTGTGTAAGTCATGTAGTGTGATGCTCCTGAATCTATGATCCAAGAGCCAGCAGTTAATCTAATACATTTACATGACAAATCACCTATCTCATTTATAGAAGAATATCAAGCAAGTATACCTGCTAGGTTCACTGATCCACCTGCCATGCTTCCTGAGCAATCAGCTCCAACTTGAAGAGTTCCAAGTAGATTAAGTAGCTGCTCATACTGGCTTTTGGACAGGTTCAATGGAATTTGTCTTCCCTGCTCAACAATTTCCTTACACTGGCTTTTATCATCCTCAGAGGCATGCACATTTGCTGCAGATCCTGAGCACTTTCCTCTTGGAGCTTTTGTGTTGGTTGGATAACCATGAAGCTTATAGCACCTATCCTTACTGTGTCCAGTTCGTTTGCAGTATTCACAGAACAAATTTGATCTGTTTCCAGTGCTGGAATTCCTCCTAAAAGTATTGGAACTGCTTGCACCTCTGCCTGCACCTCCTCTATAAGAATTGTAGTTGTAGTTCGTATTGAATCCTTTAGGTCCTGCATTGTATTGTGGTGATACAGAGGCATTTAGAGAGGTGGATTCCAAAGCCATGTGACTAGGAGGCTTCATTTCCCTCTGCCTTTCCTCTTGTGACAAAATGGCAAATGCTTGTGCCATAGTTGGTAGATCAGACATCATGGGGATGTTTCCACGTACAGCAGTATACATCTCATTTAGGCCCATAAAAAAATGTATAAGTCTTCTTTCTTGCTCAGCCTTATGCATCTTGGTTTTTCCACCACAAATACACACACAAGTGCATTGAGAATTGACATCAAGAGTATTCATTTCTTCCCATAACTTCTTCATCTTAGTATAGTAACCAGTGATATCCAAATTACCTTGCACAAGGTCATTTATATCCTTTTGTAGTTGGTAGAGTTTGCAGCCATTAGTTTGGTCATATCTATCCTCCAACTCCTCCCAAAGCTCCTTGGCATTGTTGACATATTGCAAGCTATCTCGTAGATCTGGTGAGAGAGAATTTAATATCCAAGAGGTCACCATGTCATCACACCTTTTCCACTGCATGAAGGTTGGATCTGCAGAATTTGGCTTTACGATTTTTCCATTGATGAATCCAGTTTTACTCTTAACAGATAAAGCCCTAAGAACTGCTCGTCTCCATGACCTGTAGCTAGTTCCATAAAAAACAGCAGGAAGTAAAGTAGAACCTGCATTTTCTGAGGGATGCAGATAGAAGGGGCTGTTGAAATCCATTCGAGTTGAAGTGTTGGTAGCAGTCGCGTCACCTGGAGCATCTCCCATAGAAGAAGATGAAGGAAAAATGCAATTACAGATGAACTATGAAGATGAAACTCACGATGAGCAAGTTCGAAACAAAACAGAGGAACGATAGTGAGATCGTTCAGAGAAAATCAAGGAGAAGAAGACGATGAGAAAAATATCAGCAAATCGAACTGAATACAGTGCTCACGATGAGAGAGAGGAGCATGAATCTCACTGCTCTGATACCATGACAGAACCAGCAGCATAAGCTGCGAAACAATGCACTTCCTCCATTAATGGAGGTTGAGCTTTCACCAACGATCGGAGAGGGAGGAGAGAAAAGATATTATTGAGAATGTGAAAACTTAAACTGAAAATCAATACAATGTGTGTGTATATATACACACTGATAGAGTCCTCTAACAAACTCAACTGAATCTATGAAATTGTAAACTTGTGACTCCTAACTAACTAACTAACTATGTGAATGAACAGTAATTAACTGAATTGAACAGTACACTAAACTGACTAATTCTATCACTAATCTTATTACAGGTGATAAATATCAACTTCCAGGAGTTAAATCGAGATATATGTTCCTAACCTTATACTATAAATTATTATTTTTAGTAGGGAAAAATGTTCGAAATATATCTGAACCTTAATCGAAATTGCTGTAACAATACCAAACTTTGGGCAAGACCTATTACCCCTGCACTATTTTATAGTGTATTTAAAAGATATATAAGTGTCCACGTGAACATCATAAATATTGTATCATTATAAATAGTAACTTGTCCAGTTGGACACTTATATATCTTTAAAATACACTATTAAATAGTGCTGGGATAATAGGTTCTGCTTAAAATTTGGAATTGTTACAACAATTTCTTTCAAAGTTCAAATATATTTAAGACATTTTCCCTTTTTAAGTATATACTATATGTTTTTGTCTCTAACCTAATAAGCAAAACTACTTGCAATCACAAATATATTTTTGAGAAAAATTGGCTATAGCTATGTATAATATATATTTATTGTCTCTAGTTACCAATAATTATATAAATAAATATATTGTCTCTAATCTAGTAAAGGAGGGCCTCCAAATATCAAATCGTGGAAGTATGTCCTACACTGGAACTTTATTATGTCATTTAACTAAATTTTAAATTTTAATTTCTTTATATTAATTGAAAGTTTGAAATATTGGGACGAATATTTTATTAGAATATTCGATTTGAGTATAGTCATGGCCAGTGGCGGATCTAGGATTTAGACTCCGTGGGTGCCAAATAAACTTATCGATTAAATTAATTTTATATTTGATTAAATTATTCGTCTTTTTTTTACTTAAAAAACGTCTTTCAAAAAAAGAGGTTCAAATGGGATTCGAACCCGCAACCTCAACCTTCTAAAGTTGCCCTCTGACCATGGCACCACAAGCCAATTTTGTTCTGTGGGTGGCACACTTTATATTTATATAAATATTATATATATATACCTATGTATATATAGAGTTTTCGTCGAAGTTCGGGGGTGGCGTGGCACCCCCAATGCCCTTCATAGATCCGCCCCTGGTCATGGCTGGCTGTTATGCATGTGTTCAATAATAGCCGTAGATCCGAATCCATGTGAGTCTCCCCTAATACATGGCCTGTGACATTTAATGTGTAACCTTTTAAATATTTTCAATTTTTTACAAGTAACTATACATGAAAATGTAAAGAATACTCACATATTTAGAAACTATATATAAAAATCAAATGAAGTAAACACTTTGTAAGATAATAATTAGTCATATTTAGAAACTATATATAAAAATCAAATGAAGTAAACACTTTGTAAGATAATAATTAGTCATATAAACTAAAAATATATATGATATATTCACTATAATTTGAGCGAGTAAATACAATAATTAATTGAATTATACTTTATTCGTCATTGATATAAGTATTAGTCTAAAATTAACTCAATTGTAATTTATTTGAGATTGATACATCAATACGGTAGATTTCAAGCTAGTTAACAGAAAAATATATGCAAATTCATTCAATTTTCTTTTGATTCTTCATCGTCAAATTTTGATACAACTATTTAATGTTTCACAATTACATCAATTCACATATGCAAATCAGTTCAATTATTTTTTTACCGCACATTGATACAATAATAATACCAGTATTGATATAACAGTTCATTCGAAATACAAGAAAAACATAGAGGAAGAAAAATAAGAAGATATTTGTATCAATCGTTTCACTGTTGATATAATCTTCTATCATTGTTGATGTAATCTTGTACTACTGTATTCATTCAAAATATACAGAAGATACATAGCAATAAGAAGAAGATACTTATATTTATCGTTGTATGCTATTCCATAGCAGAGACTAACATTAATACAATATTGTAGCTATTTTGTTGTTGTTGATAT
>JAJOOS010003215.1:0-17167 GCA_029582725.1 Solanum chiquidenum | reverse complement strand
TCGTTTATGGACTTGATGAATAGAGTGTTTAGGCAATACCTAGACATGTTTGTGATTGTGTTCATCGATGATATCTTGATCTATTCAAGAAGTGAGAATGAACATATGGACCATTTGAGAATTGTGTTGCAAGTTCTTAAGGACCAACAACTTTTTGCAAAGTTTAGCAAGTGTGAAATTTGGTTAAGGTCCATAGCTTTCCTTGGTCATATTGTGTCAAGCAAGGGTATTAAGGTAGATCCTAAGAAGACGGATGCGGTCAAGAGTTGGCCTAGACCTCTAACTCCTTCTGACATTAGAAGATTTTTGGGTTTGGCCGGTTATTCTAGGAGGTTTGTTGAGGGGTTTTCCTTCATTGCTTCTCCGTTGACGTCTTTGACTCAAAATAAGGCTAAGTTTGAGTGGTCGGAGGCTTGTGAGAAAAGCTTCCAAGAGTTGAAAGATAGACTTACTTCCGCTCCGATGTTGAGCTTACCAAAAGGTACAGATGGTTTTGTGGTATATTGTGATGCCTCTAGAGTGGCGTTGGGATGTGTGCTCATGCAAAAGGGTAAGGTGGTTGCCTATGCTTCAAGGCAACTTAAAGTCCATGAGAAGAATTATCCTACTCATGATCTTGAATTAGCGGTGGTTGTATTTAGCTTGAAAATATGGAGACATTACTTGTATGGGGTCCATGTGGATGTTTTCACCGATCAAAACAGTCTTCAATATATTTTTAGTCAAACGGACTTGAATCTTTGTCAACGAAGGTTTTTAGAAATCTTGAAGGATTATGATATTAGTGTCCTTTATCACCCTGGCAAAACTAATGTTGTAGAGGATGCACTTAGTAGATTTTCCATAGGTAGTGTGGCTCATGTAGAGGATGAAAAGAAAGAATTGGTTTGTGAGGTGCATAGATTGGCCCAACTAGGTGTCCAACTAGGTGTCCAACTAGTGGATTCCACCAAGGGCGGTGTCATGGTCCATAATGGTTCAGAATCATCCTTTGTGATGGATGTGAAGTCTAAGCAAGATCTTGATCCTTTGTTAGTTGAGTAGAAAGAGTTGGTACTCAAAAAGTCCATTGAGGAGGAGATGGGGTGCTTAGTTACCAAGGTCGATTATGTGTTCCAGATGTCGATGGTTTGAGGGAACAAATTTTAGAGGAAGCTCATAGTTCTCGGTATTCTATTCATCCGGGAGCCACCAAGATGTACCGTGATCAATGGGAAGTCTATTGGTGAAATGGTATGAAGAAATATATTGCGGGAATCGTAGCCAAATGTCCTAATTGTCAACAAGTTAAGGTTGAACATCAAAGACCAGGAGGCTTGACCCAAGATATAAGTATTCCCACTTGGAATTGGAAGATGTAATTATGGACTTTATTGTGGGTTTGCCTCGCACCCGAAGGTAACATGATTCTATTTTGGTCATTATAGATCGGATGACAAAATATACCCACTTTATTCCCGTCAAGGTTTCTCATTCGGCCGAAGACTATGATAAGTTGTACATAAGTGAAATGGTGAAATTGCATGGAGTTCCTCAATCTATTATTTCCAACCGGGGTACTCAATTTACTTCTCACTTTTGGAAGTCATTCCAAAAAGGGCTTGGTACTAAAGTTAAGCTTAGCATGACTTTTCATCCCGAAACCGATGAGAAAGCGGAGCGTACCATCCAAAAATTAGAAGATATGTTGAGGGCATGTGGTATAGACTTCAAAGGTAATTGGGATGACCACTTACCATTAATAGAGTTTGCCTACAATAATAGCTATTACACAAGTATCGATATGGATCCTTTTGAATCCTTGTATGGTAGGAGATGTAGGTCTCCGGTTGGTTGGTTTGAAGTGGGTGAAATTTCTTTGATAGGTCCTGAGCTAGTTTATGAAGCCATTGAGAAGGTTCGACTTATTAGAGAGAGGTTGGGAACGGCTCAAAATAGACAAAAGTCTTATGCCGATGTGAGAAGAAGGGATCTAGAATTTGAAAATAATGATTCGATCTATTTGAAAATCTCACCCATGAAGGGTGTGATGAGATTTGGAAAGAAAGGGAAACTTAGTCCCCGGTATGTAGGCCCGTATCAAATTTTGAAACCTATTGGGAAAGTTGCCTATGAGTTGGATTTGCCAAATGAGTTGGCTCAGGTTCGTCCGATATTTCATGTTTCTGTGATTAAGAAGTGTATTGGAGATCCGACAACCATTATTTGCTTAGAAGGGCTGCGAGTTGACGAAATTTTTTCATATGAAGAGGTTCCAGTAGAGATCCTAGACGGGCAAGTCAAGAGATTGAGAAACAAGGTGTAATGCCCCAGAAACTAGTAAGTTGAACTAGAGAGTACTAGACCTTTTCGTAAGAGTTTTGGAATGTGGTATGAGCATTAAAAGTCGTAAAAATGATTTCCATACTTAGAATAGGGGTTTAAGGTTTAGGGCGTCAAGGTATGACCCTCCAAGGACCACCCAAGGGTTCCTTGAGGAGGACATCAAAACAGCCCAAAAAGCTGTAAAAAAAAACCGACCTACGTTTGGCACCTATTGGCCATAGGTGGACCCACGCCCTATAGGTTGGGGTTGTGGGTCAAGGCCTGTGCAGACCTGCAAGTTTTGATCTGCAGACCTCACCTACGGAGGTGCAACACACTCAGTAGGTCCACCCACGGTCCGTGGGTGGAGGGGTGTGGGTCTAAGCAGTTTTTCAAGTTTAGTTTTAAGTGAGGGGCTTAGGGGTTAAGTTATTAATTAATTAGGGGTTAAGGGAGGTCGGTTAGTTAGTTATTTAACCACCTATATAAGATGAATAAGACCCCTAAACTAAGTCATTGTCTCATTCATCTAAGAACCCCAAATTCTCTCCAAATAATTCTCTCTCTAGAAGTGAAGAAGAAGCAGAAGAAGAAGAAGGGAAGTTGGGGAAGATTTTCCTCCATTGATGCAAGCTTTATTAGGGCTTTGAATTGAGGTATGTTAGCTTATTCATCTATGGGTTCTTCCCCCCATAGAGCTCCCTAGGTTTTCCCCTAATTGTGAAGTTAAAAACCCAATTCTAGCTAGGGTTCTTCTTACATTGTGGGTAGGGTTTGAGTATGATTCCAATCTAGTGGATAATACTTAATTATGATTGTATTAGCATTGAATTATGATTATATGATGAATTTATGTGATTTGTATGGTAAACCCTAGTCCAAATTGATGCATGTGATATTTGTGGGTTAATGCCATTAGAGATGAAATTGAAGGTTCAAGGGTGATCTTCTTAAATCAATGTCATGAGTAGTAATTTTTCAAGGTTAGGAACATATAATCATGAATTGAACTAGAATTTATTGAATATGAATGATCATGACTTGTAAAAATGAGTTTCAACCTTTATGAATCAATTATAACCTAGAATTACCTACTAATGAATAATGTGATTGAATTATCTTGAAATCTAGGTATGATGATGAGATTAAGAAAGACAGATTGAAGTAGGGCTTGTAGTCATCAATGTTAGGGCTTTGAGGGTAAAGCCAATATTATGTGATTTTGTGGTGTATTACTTCTCTCTTACACACTTAGGCATAAAAATGCTAGGAGATCCAAGGTTCTCTCACATAGAATGATTCTAGGTTGGATTAATAACCTAAAATGAATCAAATCTTGTTAGTCTAGAATAGTTTGAAGTTGTGACATATGTTCCCTTCATGATAGCTTTGCTTACTATGATAAGACCAAGATTGTTAGCATAGGATTGAGGATCCATACTCTCCTAAGGGTAGCTTGACTTTGCGTTGTAAGATGCATTTCAAGGGTAGCTTGAGTTAGGGTTAGTCATTTTTGCTTAGTATTGAGGACTCATACTCTCCTAAGAATAGCTTAGGATTGAGAATCATACTCTTCTAAGGATAGCTTGCATTTGTATCATAGTACACTTGTAAGGGTAGCATGACTTAGTTGGTCTAGGTTTAATGAATGGTAGCTAGGATAGGACACTTGTATCTTTCCTAGAGTAGTTTGGACTTGCATGTTAGTGTGTCTTCCAAGGTAGTCAGATTAGTCTAATATATTTATGTTAGTGAGATGATATTACGGTCTAGCCTATTTGGGGGTTATTCCTTGGTAACCTTGAATTGAGAAATATAGTTCATTCATGGGTTGTGACTTGCCTAGTACTAAATAGATAAACACCTTATATGAATAGAGGCAAATAGAATAGAGGGACTAGTCCCCAACTAGTGAGCATTCATGATAGTCTAAAGGGGTACTTAGTGGATAGTAGTATGGGATGCTATCCATACATTGCACAAATATGACTTGAGACTAGTTCTGAAGGGTTCCCTTATATGGTGTAGTTTAGCTTGGGTTGTTGCTATAGTTGCCGTCGAAGATATGATTGACTAAAGGTGATAGTTCCCTTGTCTACATGAAGTAAGCCAATAGTAAGACCAAAGGAGGGTGATTAAGACTAGGATGACTTCAAGTTTATGCTTAATGTGAAGGGTATTATGGGATGCCTTCCATTCCTTGCAAAAGTGTGATTTGAGGTTACTTAGAAGTATGATGCCCTTATAGTACAAAGGCTAAAGGCTTGAGCATGTATATAGACTATGATTAAGATTACTGAAAAGGGATACTTGGCTTGGGTGGTATTATGGGATGCTATTCATGCTTTGCACATGTATGCTTTTGAGGTTACTTGAGAATGGTTCTATGATGGTATAGATGACTAAGAGTCAATTATGCTTATATGATGCTTATGTTGGAGACTTTGCTTAGTATTATTATGATATTGTCTCTTATGCTTATGATTTATGTTTCATGGTGTATTTCATATGATTTTGCATTATGTCCTATATTGACTAACCCTTGTCTTATGCTCTTATCGTTATGCTAGCTAACATATTTAGTACATTTTGTACTAACGCATACTTTGCCTACATCTAATCAAATGTAGGGTTTCGAGATTGAGTGCTACTCTTCGAGATAGGTTTCTAAAAGTTGCAAGGAGTTGAAGATCTTGGTGAGTCCTCATAGCTTTGAGGACAACACCCATATTTATTTTATGTCTTTATTTCATGTTTTGAGACTATTGTATGGGCTGTGTCGCAAGAGTTTATTCTAAAAGTTGTATTAGATGGTTTGAGACAAAGTATAGAAAGACTTCTGCTTGATTTTATGAAAATGGCTTCGATTGTAAAAGTTTTAAATTTTCCCGTATTTTCTATTATCCTATGTTCATGATATGCTAAGTTTGTATGAGACCCCTTTGGGGTCAAGTACGTCGTTACTTCTAGTGTATACCCCTGAGTGGTGACAAACTTGGTAATCATAGCAAAAGGTTTAGAGTGGTTATATGATTGTCTCAAACCACATCTAGTAGAGTCTTGTTCATAAATGTGAAGTGCGCCACATTTATGAATAGGAGGCTATTGGATGCTTAGGAAATTTCACTTCTGCATTCTCTAAGTCGTGCCATAGAGTTTGGCTTTAGTAGGCCCTTATTTTAATCAGTGCTCGTTGTTTTTCAGGGTATGGCTAATACAAGGGCAAATGCTACGAGAGAAGAGGAAGGCAATGTAGAGCAAGAGGTTCCTCCCCAAGTTCCACATCAAGCTACTCCTCAAGATCCTATTGATCCTCCGGATATGACTAATATGGAGATTAGGTCATCTTTGCTAGCATTGACCTAAGCCATGACTGTTCAAGCTCGAGCCGTGATAACTCAAGCTCAAGCTATGACGGCCCAAGCCAATAGGGAGGCAGTGGCCCCGACTAACCCAATAAGGGTATGGCTGTTTCTAGGGTGAGAGAGTTTTGAGGATGAACCCTCCGGAGTTTAGTGGATCCAAGGTGGAGGAAGATCCTAATGGGCTTATAGATGAGGTGTATAAGGTGCTAGCTATCATGGGAGTGAGTACGGTAGAAAAAGCAGAACTATCCGCTTATCAATTGAAGGATGTGGCTCAAATATGGTATGAGCAATGGAAAGATAGTAGGCCGGTAGAGGCGGGTCCCATAGATTGGGAGATGTTTAAGGAGGCATTTTTAGATAGGTTCTTTCCCCGGGAGTTGAGGGAAGCCAAGGTGGGAGAATTCATTAACATTAAACAAGGTAATATGAGTATTAAAGAGTATTCCTTGAAATTCACTCTATTATCTAAGTATGCCCCATCTATGGTAGTGAGTTCGAGGGATATGATGAATTGGTTTGTGACGGAGGGGTCCAAATTAGTGTCAAAAGAATGTTGTACGTCAATTCTCAATGATGATATGGATATCTCACATCTTATGGTGTATGCTCAACAAATGGAGGAACAAAAACATGAAGAGGAAAAATCTAGAGAGAAAAAGAGGTCTAGGATGGATAATGATAATTCCTTTCATGATGGGTCCGATGGACATGGTCATTCTAGGAATCGACAAAAGTTTTTCGGAAAAGGCTTTTCTAATGCTCCTACGCATAAGGATGAGAGAGTGTCTACCCCTAGGCCACAAGGGATAAGTAATGAGTCCCTATGGCCCTCTTGTTCTAGGTGTGGTAAGAGGCATGATGGTAGGTGTTTGGCCGGTAGAGAGGGTTCCTTTAGTTATGGTGAGAGTGGCCACATGATGAAATATTGCCCTAAGGCTAAGGTTAAAAGAAGAGAGGGTAAGCAAGTTGCCTCTAGTAGTGGGGATGTGGAGCCTCAAAAGAAGAATAGGTTTTATTCTCTCCAATCTAGAGAGGATCAAGAGTGATCTCCTCATGTCCCGTCCGGTATATGTTTTATGCTTTAGTAAATTTCTGGATTTCTTGTCTTTTGTGACTTGCTATGTTGGACTTTGAAGTTGCTCTTAGCAAGATTGATGTTTAGAAGAGTTTGTGTAGGCTTACTCCCAAGGGGGAGATAGTGTGCCTATCTAGTAGGGTTATTGTGTGCTTTATGTGTTGCCATAATTTTCTTATTTACATGTTCATGAAAATGCCTAGGTCTTGTTAGAAATGACTTATATACATTGTTTTCCTCATGTTGTAGTGCATTTTAGTAAATTTGCATATAGACTTCATGAGATGATTATATGAGCATGCCTTAGTTTTGGAGTTGAAAGGTTCCTCCTTGAATAAATGCTTTTTGAGAGTAATTTGCATTTAGGCTCCATGAGTATGTGTTGAGCATGTTTTAGCTAGGAGATGTTAGTCCCTCCTTGAAAATGAGTAGATATAGAACTTTATGCATTTTGGGTTGGTAGAAGTAGTTCCTACTCCCTTGTGTTGCATTGAATGTGTTTAGCTTGGAATTGACGTTTTCTTCCTTGGTTGTGTGCATTTAGATATAGTGCATGAATGATGGGCTTATAGTTTAGTGTTGTGACTTTAAGAAGTGCTTAGAATGGTCATTAGAGGAGGAATGATCCCAAGGGGGAGATATTGTAATGACCCAGAAACTAGTAAGTTGAACTAGAGAGTTCTAGAGCTTTTCGTAAGAGTTTTGGAGTGTGGTATGAGGATAAAAAGTGGTAAAAATGATTCCCGTACTTAGAATAGAGGTGTAAGGGTTAGGGCGTCAAGGTACGACCCCCCAAGGACCAACTAAGGGGTCCTTGAGGAGGACCTCAAAACAGACCAAAAATTTGTCAAAAAACAACCGACCTACGTTTGGCCCTTATTGGCCGTAGGTGGAACCACGCCCCATAAGTTGGGCTTGTGGGTCAAGCCCTGTGAAGGCCTGCTATTTTTGAGCTGCAGACCTCACCTACAGAGGTACAACATGCTCAGTAGGTCCACCCACGGTCCGTGGGTGGAGGGGTGTAGGTCCAAGCAGTTTTTCAAGTTTAGTTTTAAGTGAGGGGCTTAGTGGTTAAGTCATTAATTAATTAGGGGTTAAGGGAGGGTGGTTATTTAGTTATTTAACCACCTATATAAGCTTAATAAGACCCCAAAACTAAGTCATTAACTCATTCATCTAAGAACCCCAAATTTCCTCCAAATAATTCTCTCTCTAGAAGTGAAGAAGAAGAAGAAGAAAGGAAGTTGGGCCAGATTTTCCTCCATTGATGCAAGCTTGATTAGGGCTTTGAATTGAGGTGCGCTAGCTTATTCATCTATGGTTTCTTCCCCCATAGATCCCCCTAGGTTTTCCCCCAATTGAGAAGTTAAAAACCCAATTGTAGCTAGGGTTCTTTCTACATTATGGGTAGGGTTTGGGTATGATTCCAATCTAGTTGATAATACATAGTTATGATTGTATTAGCATTGAATTATGATTATATGATGAATTTATGTGATTTCTATGGTAAGCCCTAGTCCAAATTAATGAATGTGATATTTGTGGGTTAATGCCATTAGATATGAAATTGAAGGTTCAAGGGTGATCTTCTTAAATCAATGTCATGAGTTGTAATTGTTTAAGGTTAGGAACATATAATTATGAATTGAACTAGACTTTATTGAATATGAATGATCATGACTTGTAAATATGAGTTCAACCTTTATGAATCAATTATAACTAGAATCACCTACTAATGAATAATATGGTTGAATTACCTTGAAATATAGGTATGATGATGATATTAAGAAAGAAAGCTTGAAGTAGGGCTTGTAGTCATCAATGTTAGGGCGTTGGGGGTAAAACCAATATTATGTGATTTTGTTGTGTTTTGCTTCTCTTGTACACACTTAAGCATAAAGACTTTAGGAGATCCAAGGTTCTCTTACATAGAATGATTCCAGTTTGGATTAATAACCTAAAATGAATCAAAGATTGTTAGACTACAATAGTTTGAAGTTGTGACATATGTTCCCTTCATGTACAACTTGGCTTAGTGGGATAAGACCAAGATTTTTAGCTTAGGATTATGGATCCATACTCTCCTAAGGGTAGCTTAACTCTGCATTGTAATATGTATTTCAAGGGTAGCTTGAGTTAGGATTAGTCATGTTAACTTGAGATTGAGGACTAATACTCTCCTAGGGATAGCTTAGGATTGAGAATCATACTCTCCTAAGGATATCTTGCATTTATATCATAGTACACTTGGAAGGGTAGCATGACTTAGTTGGTCTAGGTCTATTTCATGGTAGCTAGGATAGGACACTTGTACCTTTCCTAGAGTAGCTTAGACTTGCATGTTAGTGTGTCTTCCAATGTAGTTAGCTTAGCCTAATATAGTTATGTTAGTGAGATGATATCATGGTCTAGCCTATTAGGGAGTTATTCCTTGGTAGCCTTGAATTGAGAAATAGAGTTCATTCATGGGTTGTGACTTGCCTAGTACTAACTAGAGAAGTACCTTATGAATAGAGGCAAATAGAATAGAGAGACTAGTCCCCAACTAGTGAGCATTCATGATAGTCTAAAGGGGTACGTAGTGCGGGTAGTAGTATGGGATTCTATCCATACATTGTACAAGTATGACTTGAGACTAGTTATGAAAGGTTCCCTTATATGGTTTAGTTTCGCTTGGGTTGATTCTATAGTTGCTTTCCAAGATATGATTGACTAAATGTGATAGTTCCCTTGTGTACATGAAGTAAGCCAATAGTAAGACCAAATGAGGGTGATTATGACTAGGATGACTTCAAGGCTATGCTTAGTGTGAAGGGTAGTATGGGATGCCTTTCATGCCTTGCACAAGTGTGCTTTGAGGTTACTTAGAAGTATGATTCCCTTATAGTACAAAGGCTTAAGACTTGACCATGTATACAGACTATGATTAAGATAACCAAAAGGGGATACTTGGCTTGGGTGGTATTATGGGATGCTATTCATGCTTTGCATATGTATGCTTTTGAGGTTACTTGAGAATGGATTTATTATGGTATAGAGGACTAAGAGTCAATTATGCTTATATGATGCTTATGTTGGAGAGTTTCCTTATTATGATTATGATATTGTCTCTTATGCTTATGATTTATGTTTCATGGTGTATTTCATATGATTTTGGATTATGTCTTATATTGACTAACCTTGTCTTATGCTCTTATGGTTATGCTAGCTAACATATTTAGTATATTTTGTAATAACGCATACTTTGCCTACATTCTAATCAAATGTAGGGTTTGGAGATTGAGTGCTACTCTTGGAGATAGGTTTCTAAAAGTTGCAAGGAGTTGAAGATCTTGGTAAGTCCTCATAGATTCGGGGACAACACCCACATTTCTTTTATGTCTTTATTTCATGTTTTGAGACTATTGTGTAGGCTGTGTCCCAAGAGTTTATTCTAAAATTTGTATTAGATGGTTTGAGACAAAGTATAGAAAGACTTCCGCTTGATTTTATGAAAATGACTTCGATTGTAATTTTTTTAAATTTTTCCGTATTTTCTATTATCTTATGTTCATGATATGCTAAGGGATTGTATGAGACCCCTTCGGGGTCAAGTAAGCCGTGTTACTTCTAGGGTATACCCCTGGTTCATGACACAAGGAAATAGCTTCCGTGAAGGTTTTATGGAGAAATCATTTAGTTGAGGGTGCTACTTGGGAGGCCGAGGCCGATATGAAGTCCCGATATCCTCATTTCTTTCCTTCTACTCATATTTAAGCTTGAGGTAAGTAGTTCCCTTTTGAGTTTTAGTATTTTGGGAGTCATGTGTGTTATATGTATTTTCCATGATTTCCTTATGTTATGCATGTTCTTGAGAAATTCATGTTTATTAAGAAAAATGAGTTTTTATGATTGATTTTCCTCATGTTGGTGTGCATTGAGTATTAGTTGCCTATTTGACTTCATGAGATAAGTTGATGAACATGCTTTAGTATGAGTAATTGTATATTGGCTCCATGATATTGTGTTGACCATGCATTTAGTTTGAGAAGGTAGTTCCTCCTATGAATATGAGAAATGTTGAGTTTCATGCATAATGAGTTGTTAGATGTAGTTCCTACTTCCTTTGTGTTGCATTGATTATGTGTGAGTTGGACTTGAAGTTTCCTCCTTTGAATTATGAATTATTTTGATGTTTCATGCATGTTGGGATGCTAGTTTTGAGTCTTTACTTCCGTAAGGTGTCTACATCGTCATTCCAGGACGAATGTTCCCAATGGGGATAAATTATAACACTACAGAAACTAGTATGCTAAACTACATCTTAGAATGAGGGTTAGAGTTGTAAACGTACCTCCCCGCACCTAAAAATATAGGGTTTCATGTTAGATTTCCAAGGTACGACCCCAAAGGACCAACCATGGGTCCTTGAGGAGGACCCCTAGAAGCTGCCTGGGCAGTGACCCGCGGAGGGGACCCACGCCTCGTGGATCAGGCCATGCCTCATGGGTGAGGAGCGTAGGTCAAGCCTGCAAAAGTCAAGCCTCAGAACCTCGACCCACACTTCACCAGCATGGGCTGTGGGTCCACCCACGGTCTGTCAGTAAGGGTCGTGAGAGAGGCCTGAAACTGCGTTTTGGCAGTTACACTTAGGGGCATGTTGGGAATTCCCGGTTTTAATTAATATTAAGTGACGTTGTTTTATACTACTTTAGACTAACTATATAATGATTTAAGACCCCTAAATTAAGTCATCTTCCTCATAATTCCAAAATCCCAAATCAAAACCAACTTTTCCCTAAATATTCTCTCTCTAGAACTACAAGGAAGAAGAAGAAGGAAGTTGGAGCTAAGGTTTGAAGGAGCAAGGTTTTCTTCTCAAATTCGTTGGATTTCATTGCTAAGGTATGGTAGCTCTTCATCCATGGATAGAATTCATCCACCGAGTCCTTTCAAAACTCAATTTCGAAGACAGAAATTCCCCAAAAGCTAGGGTTTGACTCTAAGTCATGGATTCCTTTAAAAATGATTATAATGCTTTAATTAGTTTATATTATGATTGAATTGATGGTTTATTATGGTATTATGACGAAATCTCCCAAGAATCCATGAAATCCCCATATTCCCAATTTATGACCTTGTGATGTGGGTGAATTGATGAAATAAGGATATTATGAGATCATGCTTATAGTAATTGAGCTATTTGAATTATGTTATTATCCATGTCTAATGTATTAATTGTAGATGTGTTGATGTAATACGATCTTTGATCCTTGAAGGGAAAAGTATGAGAATTATGTATGATTATGAGGTTTATGTATATACTTTAAGAACACTTTGAGAGTAAAGTGAATATGATTATGATCTAGTTGTTGTGTGGTTGGAGGTGATTTCACATTTCAAGCACACCTAATCCAATACTAGGTGTTCAATGATCGTAAATCAGTATAAAACCCAACTAAATGAGTTGGGGTGAAACCCCACAGGGAGCGGTACATGTTTAAAAGTCAATTAAGAAGTGTAAATGTGGTCTAATCAGCCGTAGGAATAAACATTATCGGCAAAGACATTACACAAATTAAGGGGATGACACAAATATCAGATGGGGGTTTTGGTTTTAATTATCAACAACATGTAGTCACAAATACTAAAAGATAACAATAGGGAGAAAGATTCTAGGGATGTGATCGATTTTAGGTAAATATAGGCATATGGGTAATTGCGACTACTAATAAATAGCTAAATATCAGTGAGTAGGCTAGACTATAAGGGATATAGTTTTGGCTCGAACAGCTACCCCAAATCAGGTGATTTCTTTAGAACATCAACAAGCATGACAATGAAGAACAACCCACACCTTAATCCATTCAAACTCTTGAGCTAAATGTGTGGGATTGGGTTTAGGATTCAATCTCTTGAGATAAACCCAGGTCAACCCAATACCCACAAACCATTAATCAATAATCTTAGTTCTAAAACCTCTCTCTCAAGAAAGCCAAGAACACAAATATAGAACTGAATTTGCAACTACAATTCTTAAATTAAACCATAATTAATGATTAAACTCACTTTTAAATAGCATTTAAACTAGCAATTAGAAATACCAATAAAATAATTCAGCCCATAATCACATGATAACACCCCAAGAATTGGGGTTTTAGTTAAACATTATAAAAAGGTAAAAATAATTACCTAATTGATTATCCATCAACTGGGTAAGAGTGATTTTGTCTTTACAATGCTCCAATTTGATGAATCTTAAAGACTCACTTCCAATTTCTCAAAAGTGAACTTCTTCAATCCTTCAAAGCTAAGGAAAACGCTCTATAAAATTGTAAAAAAATTATCCAAAGACTGAAAAAGATTGTCAAAAGATGCTAAGGTAAATGTTCAAAAAAGTATTTATAGTCGCCAAAAATGTGCTACGAATAGGCATTCTACGAAGTAAGTCAAACTCGCCGAACCACTCGGCAAGCCGCCCTTTGATCTCGTCCATTGCCTTTTTGCCCAGTCATTCACCATCCTTGGGTTCTGTAACTTTAGGTGATCTATCACTTCTTTGCGGAACTGATCGGCGATGCGCCGACTGCTCCTTCTTGTCACCGATTTGGTTTTTTCCCTCAGGGCTGGAACACTGGAACTTTAGGTGGTGGATCTGGCCATTCGATGATTCACCAAACACTCTTAGCGATCACCAGGCTTGCATTTCTTC
Organism: Solanum chiquidenum; assembly: GCA_029582725.1. Lineage (NCBI taxonomy): Eukaryota > Viridiplantae > Streptophyta > Magnoliopsida > Solanales > Solanaceae > Solanum > Solanum chiquidenum. Next base: position 3,729 of record JAJOOS010003215.1, on the reverse strand, counting down.
AATTCTTTAGTGTATTTTGTTCCTTTTTGCATGCTAGTGTCTTTGCTTTGTTCCTCAATCCATATACCTGAAAATCAAGGATTTTTCATCAGTTTATGGCACAATTTAAGCATTTGAAGACACTAGTTCTATATGAATAAAGCCCTAAATGAGTCCAAATATCGGACTCATCAATTTGTACTCATCAACACCCCCAACTTAAACATTTGCTTGTCCTCAAGTAAAACTTAAGTTCAACAGTTTAATAAGGATGTCTCAAACAGTGCTACATAAGACTCAACATGAATGCACAGAACAAGACTCAACTTACTCATTAAAGGATCAATTGTGCACTCAAAGATTCAAATTGTGACTCACCATTATCAAAGATACTCAAGTTCACAATACTTTCTTCAAATGCAAATTCAAGCTCAACAAAGGTACTCAAATGCCCTCACAACAAGGATGATTCCATACTCACACACAATGTCTCAACAATTTGTAGTTCCGGAATCACATACGACTCTCACACTCACAAAGATGAACACATACCTGATTTCACCCATAGGTTTGCCCTTATTTTCCAGTCAATGTTCGTTTTAGCTCACTCAAGATCAAAAAGGTCTTTTCAAGGCTTGTAACGGGGCTGAGTGTAAAGGTATGGTCATTTAGGCTAAGTGGTTGCTACCCTCATGAAATGTGGTCTGAACATGACTTTCTTCCTTTCCTTCAACATTGTAATTCACCCCATTTTTCAACTTCTACTAGACTGCGAACACCTCATTTCTTCCGCAATTTTCATCATTTATTTCATAACTTTTCCTTCTTTTTCTTATCTTTTCTCTTTTTTTTTATATGGAGGGGTTCCATCTTTTTCAAAACCATTGCTCAAAGGGGGATTTTTCACACTTCTTGAATTACCTTTTCTTTTTACCACACCCCCAACTTAGGCCAAAGGCCTAAGTTGGCTATTCAAACAAACCACACTTCATGAGAGTTATGGGTGAATGGATAAAGAGGGGTCAAAATTGTTCAAGTTTCTTTCAAGAAAAGGATAAGGCTAAAAGGGGTTCAAGTAAGGTTCACACATCTCACAAGGTTTGCCACAAAAGAGGTATATTATCAAATTGTTTCACTTTTTAATACTTTTGCCTAAGATCATTTCAAGAGCTTTCATCATTTAGTCAACCGGACCAACGGGGTAAATTCTAGGTGTCATCACACAATGTTCAAGGTAAGCTAATCACACAAGACATTGGCACCAATATCAAACGAGACTCATTAGAGCTAGTGTGCAATGTTCATCACAAGTGACTCCATTCGATAACCGGCTAGTCACAACGAGATACAAAAAGTCCACATATTGTCTACGCAACTTCATTTGGCCTCATCGTAGCCGCACATTCATTTTTTTCAATTAAGAGCACTATTTAAGTCATCAGTATTGATCATTACCGATACTCAAATTTGCATAAGAAAAACCACAATCACACACAAAAGAGGTGGTACAATTTTTTTAAATGGGTCAAAAACCATTTCCGTTCAAAACAAGGAGCCACAAGCTCAAATATCCGCAAGATAGAATCAAAACACAGTTTAAAACCCAAAACCCAATATATATACACAAAATGTAATCACGTATGGAAATACCCTTACCCCACCCATAGAAAAAAAGTAGTTGTCCTGAAATGCAACTAAAATAATAAAAAACAACAGAGATGGAGGTAAAGAATGATCCTATCTACTCAGTTGCTCCATCCGTCGAGGCATCAATGCCTGGGGTCACATCAGCTGTAAGTGCACTCAACACAACAATAGTGGTGTCTCTCCAGGAGGTCTATTGGTGTCACGACCTGATTTCTCAAGTCATGATGGCACCTACTATAACCCACCAGCAGGTAAGCTAACCCGTAACCCGGAACAACTAGTCATGGGTCTGAGGGTAGAAACTAAACAAGAGTAGGCAATTAACAATATACACAGGCGAAAGCAAACCAAAACATAAATACAAATAAAGATCCCTCCCAGAACCTTGAAGTCACTAGTACAGAGCTACTAACAAAATGAGTACAAGTCCCAAAAGTGGACAACAGAGACTGGACTGTCTCGAAAGGTAAAAGACAATTCAATATATACAGATGGAGACTGAAATAGTACAAAACGTCATGTGCTCACTCCTGTCTCCAGATCAGTCTGCTCCAAGCTCGATCAACGCTGACTACTAGTGCCCGGACCTGCATCACGAAATATATGCAGAGCGTAGCATGAGTACCAAACAATAGGTACCCAGTAGGCATCATAGGCCGACTGAACTTGAGAAGTAAAGGCAATATGAAAAGAAGGAATAACACAAACCGAAGTCAAGAACGAAAGTCTAACTAATAATGGAATGCACACAAGTGTAGAAAGAACTAACTAAAGTAATCTATAAACTAACTACACCTAACTAGACCCCCATAAACCCAGAAGGTACACTCGTGCGCAAGTTAAATAAAAACCCAAACGGACCCCCATAAGCTCGACGAGTACACAGAAAAACTATAACTAAAGAGAATTGCATATAAGAACCCAAGAACGGAGAACATCAAACCAGAACCTCAACCCCAATTAGTAAAATCTGACAGTACGGAGGCCGGACCTCGAACCGGTTGCTCACCAGAAGTACCTAAGTAACCAATCACAAGTATCAAGTATCTGAGGCCGGAACTCTAACCGGATGCTCTATATAAGTATCCAGGTAATAGAGGACGGAACACTAACCGGATCCTCTATATAAGTATCTAGGTAATAGAGGCCGAAACTCTAACCGGATACTCTATATAAGTATCTAGGTAATAGAGGTCGGAACTCTAACCGGATGCTCTATATAAAGGTGCTACTGTAGCTGCTGAAAGAGTTTCAATCAATCTATTCTCATAAATGTCCGTGGATCGCTGTCCACACCTAGCCAATCAATGCAAGTCCTTGGAACCGAATCGAAAATTAAATTCAAATCGCGAAGCAGAACTATTGTCGCCGACGTAACTCGTGAAGCCGCAGTATTGGAGAAACAAGGATAACTATCATCGGAGAAAGCATATTGCCTAGCTAAGGCCCAAATTATCAGACTCAAGTCTGCTACACCAGTCTACAGGGATCTTAAGCCGGCCGAGCGACGTCGGGGTAAAACTAAGGCCTATCGGATCCGAATCATATATTTCTAAGGCAACCCTAGTCAAACCTAAACTAAGGCCCAAAATTCTTCAAATAAATAGTAATTAAGCATGCAAGCACTAAAACATAGCGAGGAGGGTCAATTAGTAACACAAAGCATGCTCACAGTTACCCGATAATTCTCGAAATAGGCCGAAAACATAATTTCTGAACACCTATGCATGATTCAATAACTACCAACCCAAATCCGAACTAATCAACATGCATTCACACTCTCAAGCTCAATCTAAGAGAGGGAAACCGTAGCCTACCTGTAGGCCGATCACACGCGCTTCAAAATCACTCCTCCGGAGCTTTCCCTTTCCGAACGTCCTCGAAACGCTGCCCCGCTATAAAAAATACAGCCACAACATTATTACGGTCGTTTAGACACCAAAATCACAACAAACGGAGATGGATCAATTTTGGAGTCAAAATGGGAATCGTGGGACCCGCACCGAACTGTCCGAATTTGACTCCGTCAAGACACCCTAAACAGCACCCCAAACTTGTGGTCCAAAATGGAACACAATTCGGGGATCAAATCGCATCAACACC
>JAJOOS010003214.1:0-25411 GCA_029582725.1 Solanum chiquidenum | reverse complement strand
GAGGTTAAAAAATACACTTTAATATATTTACATAGTTTTAGTTTAAAATTATTTATTTATTAAAATTATATATTAAATTAAAATAAAGAGATTAATTAGCATTGAAGAGCATATTTCATTGTAATATTCATGATATTAACATTTTAATAGAATTGGAAAATGATTTAGAAAATTGGTAGTTAATATAAAAAGTAAAAGATTAAAAATAATCTTTTAATATATTAAAGTGGACTGATAAAAAATAATTTTATTTTTAAATTAATATATTATAATAACATAACAATAAGACAAGAAAGGTAAATATTTACTAGCACCATCAAATAAATATCCTACCATCCTTAAGGAAAGTGATTGTCTTTGAAAATAAATATCTTACCATCCTTGAGGGAAAGCATTTTTACCCCAAATTAATTACATAATGCCAATGATAATAAAACAAGAGAAGTAAATATATTTACACACACATGTAAAAGGCAATTGTTGCGGTAGTAAGTATTTTTTCATTTATCATAAAAAAATATTCTTATTCAATGTGACGTTATTAGATTTTAAAATATGTGTTAAACATAAAAATAATATATATATATATATATATATATATATATATATATAATACCAATGATAATAAGATAAGTGAAGTAAATATATTTATTTTTGCCCTTATGGCGATGATGTGATGGATGGTAAATATCTCTTTATTTATAATAGAAATCACTTAAAATAACATCATTATGTTTTAAAATAGATACCAAACATAGAATTAAAAAACAGAAAACATACTCCTTCTAAATTAATATTTTAAAATGTATTCGATTTAAAATAAATGTCAAACATAGAATTTTTTTTAAAAAACATAGGCTTTCTACATTAATATTTTAAAATGTACTTTTTTTAATCATATATTAATATAAAAAGAAGTAACTTGTATTATTATTATTTTTGGTATATTATTAAAATATTCAAAATTAAGTTTTAAAGTTATTTAATTTAATTTAATTTGGATCTGTAAATCTGTCATTTTTCCGGGTGCATGTGCCATAAAGTTCAATACTAATATATTCTAATGTAAAATCATCTTTTTGGTAAAATAAAAAAAATGTGTTACAAATAATGTGCAAGATCGGGATCTAGATTTAATACTCATAAGAATATGCTGGATTATTCCTAAATAAACCTTAAGTGGTAATTGGGATAAAGTTAGTAATTCAATAAATATTGGTTATAGTATTTTGTTTAAATCAGTACTCTAATTAGCAGGTTTGAACTTTTTGATAAAGAAAAATATTATGTTGAGAGTGTTACTTCTAAAAAATTCATCACGAAAATTTGAATTTAGTCAAACTTTGATGTAGATCTCGAACATAGAATAGAAAGAAAAAAAAGAGGTTATAATGCTACAACAACTCTACTTCTTTTTTGCATCGAATAAATTGGTGCAAACCAAAATAAATGATCTATTGGAGTATAGTGTTAATCAATTGGATGTATAATTTTGAAATTTCAAACAAGAGGGAGATTTAGGACTTTGTTCAAAGCAAAACTAATTTGACTCACATGTGGTTGTCAATTTATACAAGTAATTTGTATTAATTTAATGACTACATGTCTACACATCAACTCATAAAAAATGTAATAATTCCATTATATTATATAGTCTAATATATGCAAATATCAACTTGAGTTTTCTGGTACCCATGACCCAACTAACATAATTTATTTTTGTACCTAGTAATTAACTAGTTCCAACTTTCAACTATCAAAGACAATGCAATAGATTTTTACCCAAATTAGATATACTATGACTATTCCAAGGTTGTTGGTAGACAATGTAATGTACTATTGCATTCATTTCACTTCTAATTACCTACTCCTCGTTTCAAGATATTTGTTATGTTTTACTTTATAAAAGTTAATTTGACTATATTTAAAAATTAAAATTTATATATATTTTAAAATTATACGAAAAGTATTACTCATATAAGTTATGATCCTCTCGTATTAATATGAACAAAAATGCATCTTAAAATGTTGCTCTAATTAGTTCATCTAGCTTGATTGTTGAGAAACGAAATATGACAAGTATTTTATGTTGGTCACGAATGAAGTATCTTATCATAATATATATTAACTATTTGGTATCTAAAATTAGTGATTCATCTAGCTATGATATATAATTCATTTTATATATATATTTTTTCTAAAGCTAATAAGTACATGTGCACCTCATGTTTTCACGTGGGTCTACTTCTATGTAGGTCATTTATAATTCAATGATATACAAGGGGTGGACAAAAGGGCATGAAAAAAATGTTTTTAGCAACATATACATGTCAAATCTCTATAAATTTCTAGTTTGAAATTAAGTATACCTAACATTTATTTCCATACGTCTTTGTAAACTTGTCTTATCCGTTTAGTTCAATCTTTAATGGTACTAATATTAATTATTAGGTAATCATCTGATGATGGAAATTCTAGTTCTGATCGATTGAAAATAATTGCATTCGCTAGTTAAGATTTATAAAGATATATATTGAGTATGTTATTTTTTGTAACTGATGTAGTTTTTGAGACTTTGACGGAGATTTCTAGTGTTTATATTTCCCCCCACAATTCTGATTAAAGTCATCAAATTTTGGTAAATGTTTGACAGGGATCAAAAATACTAAATTTTGACAAACTTAAAGGACCAAAACTGCTAACATAATACTTAAAAGAGGCTAATTAAATTTACAAACAAGATACACAAAATTATTCTAAAATTCTAACTAAATTCGGAAAAAACACTCTATTCCTATACAAACTCGGATACAAAATATTCCTATAAAATGCCCAATAACCAAAATTAATCTATAGGTTTTATTTTTAATTTTTTTTTGCGATTTTGAGTGATAATAATGGTAGCTCTTGTTGATTCATTCATGGCAGATTTGGAGGAATTAGACGAATTGTCCGATACTACACCTGATGTTCATGGAAAGGCGTTCAATTACGATCTAGATAATGTTTCGATACTGCAAAAGTCACGTAACTACATTGATATAATGCAGAAAGTTGAAGATGCCATAATTTCAGCGAATAAAGGTGATGTTATTGTTGAAGAAGATGATCACGAATATAAGTTGATAGTAGATTGTAACGCATTATCTGTTGAAATTGAGGATGAAATTGCTATAATCCACAATTTTATACGTGATAAGTATCGATTGAAGTTTCCTGAGTTAGATTCACTTGTTAATCATCCAATTGATTATGCTAGGGTTGTTAAAAAAATTGGGAACGAAACGGATCTGACTCTTGTTGATTTGCAGGAATTGTTACCTTCAGCTATTATCATGGTTGTTTCTGTTACGGCGTCTACTACTAGTGGCAAGCCGTTGCCGGAGGATGTTTTACGGAGGACATTGGAAGCATGTGATAGAACCCTAGCTCTTGATTCGTCGAAGAAGAAGGTGGTTGATTTTGTTGAGAGTCGAATGAATGATATTGCTCCTAATCTGTCTGGTGTTGTTGGTAGTGCAGTTGCTGCGAAACTTATGTGTTCTGCTGGTGGTTTATCGTTGTTGGCGAATATGCCTGCTGATAATGTGAGGAATCTGGGTGGTAAAAGGAAGAATTTAGCAGGATTTTCCACAGCTAATGCTTCGCGATTTTGTTATATTGAGGAAACAGATATATTTCAGAGTACACCTCCTTCGTTAAGGGTAAAAGTTTGCAGAATGCTGGCGAATAAAGCTATTCTAGCAGCACGAATGGACTTGAGCAAAGCGGGAATATTCAATTTTAAGGAAGAGATTTGTAAAACGATAGAGAAATTGCAAGAGCTACCTCCTGCAAGGCTGCCAAAGCCTCTTCCAGTTCCTGATTTTAGGTCTAAGAAGCAGAGAGGTGGTATTCGGCATAGTAAGAGGAAAGATAGATATCAGGTTACAGATGCGCAGAAGCTGAGGAATAGGGTGAAGTTTGGGGTACCTGAAGAAAGCTCGTTAGGGGATGGATTTGGGGTGGGCTATGGCATGCTTGGTCAGGCTGGAAGTGGCAAGTTGCGTGTATCAGCTCGTCAGCACAAGAAAATAGCAAAGATTTCCAAGGTGAAGAGTTATGGAAGCAGTGGTGCAGCAGCCATATCAGGCCTGATGAGTTCGAGTTTTGCCTTCACACCAGTACAAGGGATTGAGCTATCGAATCCTCAGGCATATTCGGATGGAACTCAAAGCACCTATTTTTCTGAGACAGGAACATTTTCGAAGATTAAGAGACAAAAGTCCCTTTTTGGTGTTTGAGATTGCAAGTTCAATCATGATTCTTTATTGACATTAGCTTATAGTTAAAACTAGCAATGAGTTACTTTATAGCTTTATGTTTTCTGTGAAATACTGTTTTAACATCTAATACTACTAGTTTTCCAGTTTTATCTTTTCACATTCAATCCGATCATAATGCTATTTGATTCCTGACTTTAGTTGTTTGACCAATTTCGAGATGTTCTGTTAGCTCTCTAGCTTCAAATAGAAGCAGATTGATGAGTTTATCCCTGGGAGCAATGTTCCTTTGATTATGTAAGGATAGTATCGCACCTGATTATGAGCTTGATGAGGTGATCAATTTTCTATCTCGCATTCCTTTCTTTGATGTTATGTGCATGTGAGTTCAAACCACTTGAACTATTTGACCTCTTTCAGGAAAGGATCTTACACATAGCTGATCCCGCCAATAGAAGGAAAGAAAGGTCTCTTTAGCCTACGAGCATATAAAAGGTGATTTGGTGCTGCGATGGTAGGGGTCCTAGCGGACATTTCTTTTGTTTTTATTTATGTTAGATAGATCAATTGTTACTGGTGCCAAGTAAATATAAGGTAAAAGGAGAAGGAAGAAGATATTTGTTGTATTGTAGATAGAAATACCACACACCACAATTATAAAAATATCTAAAAAAAGCATATCATATATGCATAGTTCAAATGAATTGAAGTTTATAGACCGCCAAGCGACCAACAATTGTCATTAAAACAAGACAAGTATAGACTATAGACTATAGTTTTGTACAGCCTCACAATTACTAAACTTTTTAAAGAACAACGTTCACCTCGACAGTCAAATTCCACCTAATCGAATTTCAAGTGTACAAATATCTACAAAATCTGGTGGCAAACATCAGTGTACATATCTACAAAATAAAGTTGCAGAAATCTACGGCAGGTAAGTACTGCACTAAACGCATGGAATAACTTCTAAAACCAGAATAAATAAAGTATTGCAATTTACAGCCAATCAAATTATATTAACATGTAAATAAATTCATAAAGAAAGAAAATGATTATCAAAATGAAAAAAGGAGTGAAAGGCAAATAATTACAGATTAGAATGAGGAGGCTTGATTAGTGGAATGGTAAAGTGGTAACAGCTAGATGTGGCAAAATCAATTTTATAATTCTTATCATACGCTCCCCCCACCTTTTTTATTTTAAAATTATTATTATTATTATTATTACTACTACTACTTTAATTATCTTTTACTATTTTTACTTTTGGTAGTATTCATTGTTTCTTAATGTTTTCATGATAACTTATTTATTCTTCTATTTTTCTTTTCAAACATGTTCTCACAAAAAAACGTTATTCAATCAATTATATATCCAAACGTAAATTCACTCCCTACACAATAATCCACAGACCATATAGACGATGTAAATCACATTAGATAAGTCTTAATATTATTAACTCGACCGAAAGGTATTGACAAGAGAATGATAATGACCTTCCTTATGATCATGCTTATCTATATATGGTTAAAATTATTCATATTTTGAACTCGTGTGAAAATTATGAATTTGTCATTTTTTTATATTATGGGATATACCGCCCACCTGGTATCTTATTAGGGAACGTTTGGTAGAATGTATTAGAAAAAATAACGCATATATTAAGTTTGTATCTTATTTGATGCATTTTTTAAGCCTATACATTAACTATACATTATATTATGTATTGATATGTGCATTACCGTAAATTCGTAATACAAAGAATTTCAACACATGCATTAGATTGATTAATAACATAACTATCCCACCATTTTGTCACAATTTTTTTTTTATTTCTCAAAGCTAAAGAATGGAGGCTATTTTTGTAATCTATAGAAATTATAGAACACTTGTTATTTCTAATACATTAAACCAAATCTGTATAGAAATAATGTCAGCATAACTATTAATAGGGGTGGACATGGTATGGTACGGTGCGGTATTTTAAAGTTTCGATACCGTAATTTTGATATTCGATTTTTAAAACAATATATCATTATCATACCAATTAAATTCAGTATGATTCGGTATTTTGCAGTTCGATTTTGGTATTCTACGGTATGAAAAATCGATAATCATAGTTCGTTCAACTTCTACTAATATATGCTCGTATAACAGAGTATTATGATTTCGAAAATTAAAAAAAACGTCTCAATTGTCTCATACTAACATATTACACGTATAAAAATATATATTCAAAATAAAATACAAACTCCATCTTTTATTAATCAATTAAATTTAGATAAAAATAGAGTAGTCAAAGTTTCAACTTCTAAACATTTAATTTATATTAATACTAGGTTGCATATTTGTTAGTATTTTAATAATGTATGTATGTTGTTTATGTAGCTTATATACTTCGGTATAGTATTCGATATTTCGACATATTATTTTTAAATATCAAATATCATATGAAATATAAAAAAATTAAAATATATACCACATACCATACCAAATATCATAATACCCAAACCAAGATATTTAAAATTTTGATAAGGTATGTTAATTTGATATATATACCATAACAATTAATATCAGTATAATTAATACAACAGGAAGAAACAAAACATATGTGATGATCAATACTGACATTTCCGTCCACCGTAGCATCCATTGTCCTCTTCCTGACAAAAACACCACTCATTTTTCCCAGATCCAATACATTCATCCATCCATCCGCCCACAATCTTCAAATCTTCATCATTCCCCAGAAAATATAATTCATCATCAATCAATTCACTATAATTGTAGTAATTACTTCAACACCATCACCGAAAGTTAATACTCATACTGCTCCGGGCCCCACCGAATCTCTATCGCACGTGATTCCTACGTGCTACCGACTCCTCCGTTTTCACCAATCCATATATCCGTTTCTCCGTCTGAAGAAAGAGATCGCATTCACACTACCCGGCCGCCGCAGTCGTTTTCCGGTGCCGGTGAACTTCTCCGTTGTGTTAGATCTGGTGAGAGATGGAGTCGATACTGGCTAGAGCATTGGAGTATACATTGAAGTATTGGTTAAAGTCATTTACCCGAGATCAGTTCAAATTGCAGGGACGTACGGCGCAACTTTCCAATTTAGGTCCCTTTTTTCTTCTTTATTGCTTTTCGAATTTCGAGATTTAACAAAGTATATTTTGAATCGTCAATTATAGTTTCTAAATATGTAAAATTCTCTTGAAATTCGAACATGACACATTTATTAGGACAGAGAGAGTATGTTATTTGAAGCTTGTTACTTAATTATACAGCTGAAAAATTGGTGATTGATTTGTCGTAGATATAAATGGAGATGCTTTACATGCGAGCACGGGATTACCACCGGCATTGAATGTTACAACGGCGAAAGTTGGGAAATTGGAGATCATTGTTAGTGGTTCTCTCTCTATATTGATGTTTGGATTGCTAGATTCATTATCTTATGAATGAAAATACAACTAAAAATGATCTTTATTAGCTCAGTTGGTTTGTTGGCAATCTGAACTTTCATCTTTTTGGTGAGGGTTTGATTTTCCGCTTTGTAATCCCTCTGCCCCCATTTTAAAAAAAAAAATTGAAGTCTAATTGTCTATTGTTATAATTGTCCTTTTTTGTTTAACTTTGGTTTTTCAACTCAAGCTTCCGTCAGTAAGCAATGTGCAAACAGAGCCAATAGTTGTGCAAATTGATAGACTTGATTTAGTTCTGGAAGAAAGAGATGATCTTGATACACCTAAGAGCTCTAGCAGGTATTATAGAGGCTCAACGTGATTGATTACCTTTTTGGATAGTAGCTCACGCGTTTGGCCATAGATTTTGAAGTTAAAACTTGAGAAAATTGATTTTTTGAAGTTGTGTTTGGACATGCATTTTATTTGGAAAATATTTGAAGCTTTTTGAATGGAAGTTCAAATTTCTGCAAAACAGAGATTTGAAGATGAAATTTTCAAAAGTTGATCCAAAATCTATGGCCAAATACTAGCTTGAGCTTGGTTTGATTATTGTTGTCTCACTTGGTATCGTACTGCTTTCCATCAGTCCAGTGTCATCTGGTAGCTCCTCGAAGGGAAGTGGATATGGATTTGCTGACAAGGTTAGCAACATAATAGTATCAGCTCACTTGGTTTTGATGTTATGTAAGAGTGTTTGAGTTAATTCCTTGCGGGGCAATGGGAATTGTTTGTACATAATTTGTTTAGATTTGATAATTTCATACATAATTTTGAATGTGATGATATAAAGTTGATTACGAACTAGCAAGTTGCAATTTTGATATCCATCATCGCATGGGTATTTCAAGAGAAGGATGAAATACTTTTTTTGAGATAAAGAGAAGGATGAAATACTTAAAAATGCTTAAAATTTTAAGATTGCTGATGTAAAGCATAATTCAATGGATTCAGTAGACCCTTAGTATTGTTTAATCAGCTTAAACTTTTTAAAGGTCTGCAGATGGTCATATCTTTCCAAATAAGTGGGTAATTAAAGCATCAAGGTATTGATTTAAGCTCTTGGTCATCGTGTTGTAATTATTATTTTGCTTCTTCATATTATCCATCACCAAACTGAAAAGGGAAGGCGGTACGTAGGGCTCTTCTACTATTGAAATCATATGATATCCAACATCAACATGCATCAATTTGGTAATTGCAATATGCCTCTTTTCTTTTAAGAAATCAATGTAACTGTGTTTCTTTGTTTTCCGTTTTTTCTTTGGCAGAAAACTCTTAAGCAGAACTGAGTTGTAATAGATATTTTGTTACATGAAAGTAACTCTACTTTGATCAAGTACCCTGACTATTCTATGCTAACTGATTTCTCTATGTACTACATTCATCACTATTCTTATTTTCCTTTGTCTTTGTGTTTAAATTCTCAAGTTCTGGAAAGATCATATACTTGTAAAGAGATTAGGTTTGGGTGACCTTTCAGGATGAGTGATCATGTATGTTGGTCTTTTATTGTCAGATTGCAGATGGCATGACATTACAAGTCCAGACAGTTAATCTTCTACTTGAAACTCATGGAGGTGCTCGAAGCCGAGGAGGAGCAAGCTGGTAAGTGTTCAATACCTTCATCCCTGATTCTTTATATCCTGTTTTTCCTGTTTCTTTTGCTTACGAGAACCAATTCTGCACTCTCCACCTGTTTCAAAATCGGACCGGATGTTCTTACCCCTCAATGCTTTCTGATTCCCTATTCTATTATCAGATCCTCAAGCAAGAAACAAGTACATAATTGAATAGAACAAGATGAACCATAGTGATGGTAGTGGGACTAATGTTGATCAGTTCCGTCTAAACTCTAGCCCATCACATTTTGTCATTTCACTTGCGCTTTAAGCCCAATTTGAAACCATTCTTCCTTAACTGCAGAGACTTTAAGAACATAACCAGAAATTTAGTACACTCAGTGAGCCCGGTTATATTTCTGCAGATTCTTTTAATGAATGACTGAGAACTATTGAGCTGCTGACATTCAAAGTAAAATTAAAGATTTCAGGCAGAACAGATTTTTACAGATAGTAATAGGAGCAATAGGCGAAGAAGCTTAATGAAGAGACCACTTCTGATGCTAGGAGTGAAAGCATGTTAATAATATGGATTTGGATTTAGGCCCGGACACCACGGTCATAAAATTAAAAAAATAAATATGGATTTGGATTTAGAGTGGCTTCACAGAAAAGAAAAACATATGGGTTTGAAGTCACTTTGAACTTGGAAAAGAACAAGGTAGTGACTCCTAGGGTTGAGATTTTATAGAATTATAGCTTGATTTAACAACAAAAATTGTTCCAGAAGCCGATAGCAGTAAAACTCAAAGCAAAGCATAAATAAATCACTGGACATGGTTTAGATATTGGCATATTGCTCCATATAAAACAAAAAGTTGTTCTTTTTCTATTTATGTCCAGATCAAAATCGTGTATTATCCTAGTTTGATCTTTTTGATACTCAATTCTATGTCCAAAAGAAAAGAGAAGAAAGAAAAGCATGTAGACGCTTAGAAGACTGTCAAATATGTCAGATAAGCAGTTCTTGAACATCATAGATTGGTTGGTTGGGTCATCTAAACCTGAGAAATGACAATATAACAATTCACGATTTACCATTATTATTGGCATATTGCCTCTCTACACCAATATATCACTGCACTCTATTTGAGAGCATTCAGACATTGAGTGCAAAATGGTACGTCGAAAGACTCCAAACTTATAAATCACATTCTATTGTTTATGCTCAGATTCCCTTGCATCTTTTGGCAGGCTCTTAGCAAAAACTTGTGAGCATTTTTATTTACCTGTTAGGTTTGGTTTCAGTCACGTGATTTAGTTTTCTATGTTAGATAATGTTCTCTCTCTCTTGTTTGATTATTTCACCAGGGCATCACCTATGGCATCAATTACTATACGCAATCTTCTTCTGTATACTACAAATGAGAACTGGGAGGTAAGTTGCATTTATTTTAGATGAGATGACTTGTGTAGTTGTTGCTTAAGAATGACTTAAACAATATGCTAATGCAGGTTGTAAATCTAAAGGAAGCTAGGGATTTCTCTAGTGGCAAGGAGTTCATATATGTTTTCAAAGTAATTACATTTTTTTTCTACTATTTAGAATTTTTTCCCAATTTATTTACATGAATGATATTTCATTCTCCTCGAGGTAATATCTACAAGATTGTTCTGAGTACCTTATTCTTTTATGCAGTGTCCTAAATCCTTTATTACTCATGTTTGCATCATCTTGTCGTGTTGCATCACCTACTTTTCTTTTAATAACAGAAACTTGAGTGGGAACATCTATCTATTGACCTGTTACCTCATCCCGATATGTTCGCGGATGCAAATTTTGGAAGCTCTCAAGGGGGGAATAACAAGAGAGATGAAGATGGAGCAAAGCGAGTATTTTTTGGCGGGGAGAGATTCATTGAAGGAATATCTGGAGAAGCTCATGTAATTCAAATTGGGCACACAATTTTCTTTCTATGAATTTTGGATATGAACATAGGTTATGATTTGAGGCTTACAGACCATTGATATTAATGGATTTTTTGCCTTCACATTGTTATCAGATAACGATTCAGAGGACTGAACTAAATAGTCCACTAGGACTTGAAGTTCAATTGCACATCACAGAAACTGTTTGTCCAGCTCTAAGTGAACCAGGCATGTAGAAAAAATCGTGCATTTTGTGGATCTTTTCGTGTCTTGTTCTTTATAATTTGCTTATTACTATTTTGATTCTGCAGGATTACGAGCGCTTCTTCGCTTCATGACAGGATTGTATGTCTGTATAAACAGAGGAGATGTCAAGCCAAATCAGCAAGTATGAATTACTCCATTGTCATTGGCTTATTAAAATGGAGCCTAAATGTTGATATAATCTTATTGTACTTCACCTTTCTGACTTTTCAATGGATTGTTAACTATGACAGCATACAGAAGCAGCTGGGCGGTCTTTGGTTTCCGTTGTTGTGGATCACATTTTTCTACGTTTGAAGGACACAGGTTAGGTTTGCCACCTCTAATAAATGTATTCTTTTCCCTTTGTAGGGGACAGGCGGTGAGAGGATTCCTAACTACCAAAAGCTAACTATATATCTATCTGAATTAAACCTATTAAACCAAAAAAAGAAGAAGATGAAATTTAACACTAAGAGTTTTTTTTTTTTCAAAGGTAACAGTATACTCATCTTTGTGCTGGTAGCACGTTAACAAAAATGATCAATAAGTTCAAACTGTCCTTCTCTACTTACAAGGACACTAAAAAGTGTAGTATTGGTTCTGTTTCAATCTCAGGAGAAATCCTCTTGCCGAAAATGAAGAGACAAAATATATTCCAGCTTAATCTTTTGTAAAGAATTGTTTTTGTCTTCAGAACATCTAGCATGCTTGTAGTTTAAGGAGCATAACTCAAAAAGTATGATCTAAAAGTGATGCAGCAAAGTAATGCCTTATAGTTAAACTTCAAGGATGCAACACATGATGAACTTTATCAATCAAGGGAAACTATATTTTGAGATCGGGACTAAAATACATACACCAAATTGGTTTACAAGTACATGACCTGGATCACAATTTGGTGATATTAGATAAATCTAACTTACTCTTGGATAAAAAATAGATATAGTGTGTTGTTCATTTTGGTGGAGGATGATTTCTAAACAACTTTGTTATATTTACTTCTTTAATGTTTGCTTTTGTTCAACTTCAAGTAAACTTTAGTCTTCATGAAACCTTAAAACAAAAAGTACTCCTTCTCTAATAGCTTAAGCTTTTAGATTGGGTAACTCAACTGAGCAGGCAAAAGTCTTGACTTCGAGCGTCATATCACCCCGTGCTTGGCTCAAGAAATGAATCAAGCCCACATGTAAGGATGCTGCTGCAAAATAAATATGTCCTCACTCTAATAGTTATTTGTATACATTTTACACAAAAGATAAGGAAGCAATGAAAAAGAGATTCTAGTACATTTTACATCCCTTGCACTCTTTTGTAAGACATTCCATTTCTTTCATTTGAGTTGGAGAAAAATGCACAAAAAGTGTTTTTATATTGCCTTTCTTCTCTCAAAATCCAAACTTGCGAGTTCCTTTGTGATAGTCCTAGGTAACATTTGTGCTATGTTGAACATTGAGAATGTAGGTTTGAAAAAGATGTTGACAAACCTACAATGCACGTGAAGATGATCATTTTCCCCTTTGAACTCCTCACACAAGGAGACAAAATTACCATCATCTGCCTCCTAGTTACCCTACAGATAGTTTCATGTAAAGGTGATTTTACATCATTGATTTGTGTATAAATTCTTCAATATCCTCCACTCCCAGTCCTCAGTGGCCCTCTACAGAAACAATATCCCAAGTGATTCTGTAACTATCTGTTCTTAAATAGTTTCCCATCATTGCCTAACTATAATTATGCCGCTCCAAACACTAATGGGAACTGTGAACCTGTACCATTTGGCTGTGCTCAAATCCCCAGACAAATATCTGGAGTTTTCTACTTTTTGCCTTTGATAGCACTGAACTTCGTTTTATGGAAGATCAGATTGTTGCATCGCATGGATGAGTCCACTTTAAGATTTGTTGGGTCACTTAGCTGGTTTCCTTTCTTTCTTTTTGCTAGAAGACAGCTGAAGCAAACAATTGCTTTGATGTTGTTCAATGCATGAACTGTCTGCTACCCCTTGAGCAATCTATAACATCCAAAGTGATCTGGATGTACTATGTTTTTATTGAGGATCTATGAATGGATGTTTTGCTTGCCTTCTCTGCAAAGTCTTTGATTTAAATGGAGGATACTGTAATCCATACTGTAAGGTTTCTTACATCACATTAGTTTCTTTCAAACGTTTCACTAATAGTGTCGGTTTGCTTTGCAGAATTTCAGCTTGAACTTTTGATGCAGTCTTTATTCTTTTCTCGGGTACAATTTCTTATTGATCCAAAAAGGCTTCTATTTTATCTTTTTATGTTGATTCATGAACTGAGATGCAGCGCATTATATGCTGGTGGAACCAGCGGTTATTTTGTTTGTTTTTCATTAGGGCCTTTATATTGAAATTTTCCCTTCTGCAGGGAAGTATTGCAGGTGGAGAAAGTGCCAAATGCTTGACTCGTCTTATGATAGGAGGAGCCTTTTTAAGGCAAGTTTCTGCGATTCTGTTATCATTAGCACAAAGTCGCATACTACATAAACTGCAAAGAATGCATTGACTGCAAAATGAGCTTATTTGAGCAAAAATATTTTTATTGTTTATCACTAATTGCAACCAAATAACCATGTTTGCTTAGAATTTTCTGCATTCTATAAATCTGGCTCTGATAACTCTGTTATGTAAGCTTAACTTCAGTTTATGAGTCTCAGAGATATCATCACAAAATCTTTACCTTCATAGTCATGCAAGAGATGAACTAATTCTGTTGTCATTGTAACCATAGCTTGAATTATGGAAGTTTTCAAATATGAACCGTTTTAACCTGTGAAACAGTGAATGACTGTCTCAGAGCTCAGTTCACTAAACTATTTCATTATTATGTTTTGTATCTCATAGAGAGCTGACTCAATCTGCACTAGCTTCTGCAGCTTACTGCTCATATCAATTGTTCTCTGACAAACTGCTTGTGAATATATGTTCTTGTCCTTGGAGCATTTGTGTCATCAAATACTTTTTGGTTTGATCCTCATTAAAAGGAGTAAATGGAGTTTCTCTTTGTTCTACTTCTAAACTATATCTATTGGTGGAGTTCATGCAGTTAGCTTTAACAATTCTTACTTTGCCCTTCTGGCAAGAGGAATACGGAGCCAAAGATCTCAAAAACAACTTATGTCGGCAAAAGTAAACTCTAATTTAGTCTCATAGGATCCGTTACTTGATAACAATCTGATTAAGTTGATACAAAGTCCTCCCTGAAAAACTCTTTTGCTGAATTTGAGAGTTGAGTTTCTATTACACGTTCTAAGTGCACCAAATGATTTAAATGCAGGGATACATTTTCACGCCCTCCGTGCACCTTGGTGCAGCCATCTGAGTTGATGGATTCTGATGATGTTTTGAACATTCCAGACTTTGGTACTGACATCAATTTTTGGGGACATTTGTTCTGTCGATAGATTGCTTAATCTAGAATTTATGGTTGAAATTGAATGTATTTCTCTTTTTCTTAATTCAGGTAAAGATTTTTGTCCTCCCATTTATCCTCTAGGGGACCAGCAGGGGAACTTCAGTGCTGGGGTCCCCCTGATCTCTCTTCATTCTCTTCAGCTCAAGCCTTCGCCATCTCCACCAATTTTTGCTTCTACCACAGTTATCAATTGTCAGCCCCTTATGGTATTCATGTACTACTAGATAACAACCTCATATTGTCTTTTTCTTCTGGCTATCTGATGATGAACTATGCTGCTCTTCTTGTTTGTTTGCCAGATTCATCTTCAGGAAGAATCATGTTTGAGGATATGTTCCTTTTTAGCTGATGGGATTGTAGTTAATCCTGGTGGTGTAGTTCTGTCAGATTTATCGATAAACTCCCTAACATTCAATCTTAAGGGGTTAGATATCATTGTCCCGTTAGACACGGGAACAGGAAATCATACTGTTCCAGGTGGAGATGATGTTTGTCATAGTTTGTTTGGTGGGGCAAGCCTTCATATAGAAGATTTCATCCTTTCTGAGTCACCTACTCTTAAGCTGGGGCTACTAAACCTCGAGAAGGATCCGGCATGCTTCAGTCTGTGGGAAGATCAACCAATTGATGGTAGCCAGAAGAAATGGACTGCTGGTGCTTCAGTCATTAGTCTCTCTCTACAAACATGTAACGATTCAACTGGTCTCCAAAATTCTCTTGCATTACCTTCAAATTCATGGAGATGTGTTGAGCTGAAAGGTGCTTGCCTTGAAGTAGCAATGGCTACTGCAGATGGAGGCCCTTTAACAAATGTCCCACCTCCGGGAGGAATTGTTAGAGTGGGAGTTGCCTGTCAGCAGTATTTGTCCAACACTTCAGTTGAGCAATTATTTTTTGTCCTAGATTTTTACACATATTTTGGGAGAGTAAGCGAAAAGATAGCAGTTGCTGGGAGGTTCAATTCGCAGGCGGAAGTAAGTCATAAATCTTTAGGTCGATCATTAAGTAAAAAGGTTCCCGGTGATGCTGCTGTATGTTTATCAGTAAATGATCTGCACCTAAGATTTTTGGAATCTTCTGCCGCTGACATTTCAGGAATGCCGTTGGTTCAATTTATAGGCAAAGGGCTGTCCATCAAAGTTACTCATAGAACTTTGGGGGGTGCTATAGCCATTTCGTCAAGTTTGCTTTGGGAAGGTGTTGAAGTTGATTGTGCAGACACTCTGAGTAGCTTGCCACGTGAGGACAGCTTGGCATGGACTTCAAACCAAAATGGCCAGTTTGTGGAGAATGGACGTCAACTTAGATCTGTCTTTTGGGTGCAAAACAGGAAGATCTATCAATCAAATGGCAATTTTGTTTCAGTTCCCTTCTTGGACGTAAACATGGTACAGGTGATCCCTTATAAAACACAGGACATGGAGTATCACAGTTTAAATGTTTCAGCTTGTATTGCTGGTGTCCGCCTTGGGGGAGGAATGAATTACACAGAAGCCTTACTTCATAGGTTTGGAATTCTTGGGCCAGATGGTGGTCCTGGGGAAGGGCTTACTAAAGGATTGAAGCATCTGTCTGCTGGGCCTTTGTCTAAACTTTTGAAAGCAACACCTCTTACCCTTGATGAACATCAAGATGGTTAGACTCTTCAACTTATGATGATGCTATATACTTCTGCCATCCTTATTTGGTTGTGCACTTTTTCTTTGGCACTTCCGCTAAGAGAATAGTTGAATATATGGGCCGTTTAATAGTTGTGAGTAAATATAGTGGAGCCACAGTATGCCTTTTCGCTGAAAAGAATAATTAGACGATAAAATGATATAAAAAAAGAGGATAGATGGTCTACAAAGCTGTCTTATTTTGAACGTGTTAAAACTTACCCTTTAAGGAAAGTGGGCTGCATTTTGTAACAACTTAAAAGGGAAATTAGGCACAAGCATTTCGAGATGGAGAGAGTATTCATTTTCTTTGCCATCTATGATTTCAGCAATTAACTTTGCTTGTGATCTTGATCAATGGTCTTCTCATTTCTTTCTGGTTTTCCTTCTTTCTAGATGGAAAGGACACTGGTAGATTACAGTTGGAAACACCTGATGACGTGGACATATCCATAGAATTCAAAGATTGGTTATTTGCTCTGGAAGGTGCACAAGAAGAAGCAGAAAGGTGGTGGTTCTGTGATCATGAAGATTCTGTCAGAGAAGAGCGGTGTTGGCACACAACTTTCCAGAACATTTGTGTCAAAGCAAGCAGTTCTAAGCATGTAACAAATGACAGCGGAAAATCTCCTGGCAAAAAAAGATACCCCCTCGAGTTGATTACTGTAAGCACTTTATTCTTATTGTGCAATATACTTGCCTTGGTGGAAACGATAAACTTGACTCATGTTAGAAAATACTTTATATCTTGCATATGGGGGTTTTTCGACTGTAGCTTTAAAACAATGTCTAGACAAGAAACATGGCAATGATTGTTTTGTAGTTTTTCCACCTATCTTTATATCTTAAAACAGATAACTATGCACTAACCTTAGTCTTTATGGAAATAACTAATTGCTTTTGTTCTCTTGTTTTAATACTGGCCTGAGATGTGTTTAAATGGAGCAACATGGTCAGTATTCATATAGTCGATCCCAACTTGATTTGGGATTGAGGCGTTGTAGTTATTGTCATTTTTGGTCATTTACTTGCAACCGTTTTTCTCTTCATGAAGATTTTTAAGACAAGTAACCTAACTAGGAGCTGCTGCAGGTTGGTATGGAAGGTCTGCAGATCTTAAAACCACGTTCTCCACATAGTATCAGGCAAGATAGTCCTGAAGGACCTCTTAAAGAAACTGCTGAGAGATTTGGTGGTATGAACATCGAAGTAGACATAGTGAATCACGAAGACGATATTGATGATGGATTGGGAAAGTGGATTGTCGAAAATTTGAAATTTTCTGTCAAACAGCCGGTACAAAATTTTTGCAAGTTTGTCCTTCGATTTCTATCTCCCTGCTCTGTGTAATAAAGAAGTTTGTGTATTTGGCAGATTGAGGCAGTAGTGACTAAGGCTGAGCTCAAGTATCTTGCTTTCTTGTGCAAGTCTGAGGTTGACTCCATGGGTCGGATCGCCGCTGGAATTCTGCGGGTACTTAAGTTAGAAAGTAAAGTTGGTGCAGGAGCAATCAGTCAACTAAGTAACTTAGGTAATTTTGGCATCTTATTTGGAACTTCATTTTCACAATATATTTCTTCGTTTTGTAGTCTCGAGATTCTATACATAAACAAGCTTACTGAATCAATAGCACTTCTAATTACTAAAATAGAAGTTTCTTCCCTAAGGTAGCTGAGCTCTGCTCCAAAATATTCCCTTCAACAAAGAGCAAGGCCATATTTGTAGGATATTACACATTAAATATTTAGTATATGGAGCCATCTCTTGGCCTTTTCCACTCTTTGACCATTATATTGTGCTAATGCATTGTTTGCTGGTTGATGATTTAGTGATTTGGATTCATTAATACTTGCAGGAAGTGAAAGCTTTGATAGAATATTTACTCCTGAAAAACTCAGCAGAGATAATAGCAGCAGTAGTATGGGACTAAGTCCATCGTCAAATGTCACTGGTAGAAGCCGAAACCTATATCTTGAGTCAACAGTAGCTTCTCTTGAGGACATGATCAAGGAATCACAGACCAAATGTTCTGCTTTAAGTGTTGAACTAGCTAATTCGACATCTTCTCTCGATGATGTTAAAGAGCTGAGTCAGAAACTGGAGAACATGCAGAAATTATTGATCCAATTGCGGACCCAAGTTTAATTTTGTTTGTCCTCCCCCAAAAGTCATTTTTGGTAGTAT
Source organism: Solanum chiquidenum (assembly GCA_029582725.1). Classification (NCBI taxonomy): domain Eukaryota; kingdom Viridiplantae; phylum Streptophyta; class Magnoliopsida; order Solanales; family Solanaceae; genus Solanum; species Solanum chiquidenum. The sequence goes on along the minus strand of JAJOOS010003214.1, from coordinate 6,657 downwards.
GTTATGTTGCTATAGTTAAAGAATCATACAGGCTTTCCATTCTTTTTGTACATATGTACTACTCAAAATATGTTGAGCATGTAGCACAGCGAGAAAATGTAGTAGAAGAAGAAACCTCAGTTGCATAGCAAATTTTGTATCGATGTATGGTCGAATTTCATCACCCAATTATGTTAGGGTTTCTTGATATTGTATTGTATTTGCCATCATTTTGGAAGATCATTATGTTGGCCAAATTGAACATCATTGATTTTTAGCACAACCTCTGCGTTTCTTGATCCTTGTATGGAGTATTTTGCTGTTCTACTTTCAGTATATGGAAAATCATTATGTTGGCCAAATTGAGCATCATTTTTGGCACAACCACTGCCTTTATGAGATATAATTAGTCACATTTAGAGGGTGTTTGGCTATGGTTATAAACCAGTTTTAAACTTATGTACATATTTGGTAAACATCAAAGTATTAATAAGCTAAGTACGTACAAGCCAAAATCATCAATAGTTTTTCTAATTCTCAAAATAACTTTTGCAAAAGAAAATTCCCAAATACAGAGTGATTGTTTTTCCTCCTTTCTTTTACAAGGTATTTTAGTCAATCGAAATAATACGAAGAATAAGATAAAAGGGGAGTCATAATAATAATACTCATAAAGAAAACTAGACAAGTTTGACATCCTATTAACCTTCCCATCTTCCCTGATCATTGACCTCCATATGTCCAGCACTAATAGTACAAGTGTAATTCACTGGCACATCGAGATGGTCTCACGAGAAAGAGATCAGAGATAAAGTTAAGCAGAATTTACAGGTGTGCTTGCATGTTTAGATATACTTTGGATCCTTCATAATAGTACATTCAAACTCAAGAAGTTGTTGCTACCACATCCCAGCGCCATATAGTCCCATCTTCACAGCAGCTAAGTATGGTGCTGAAGAATAAAGACAATCGGTTAATGCAAAGATTGCAAAAACATACACAAGAAGCAGTTAAAAAGGTGATTTTGGATCTTAACCTTCCATCAAAAGACATGGCAGTCTGTCTAATTGGTTGTTTAGATTGAACATGAGATAGCCTGCAAAAATTAAGCACAAACACTTTAAATCCAAAACATTAATGAGGAGGATCAGAAACTAGGGAGGGGGGATGGATAGAGATTAACTTTGCAATCAAAGTTGGCGGGCTTGTTTGTACTTCCCAGACAAAGATCTTGCCTTCTCTATTTCCTGTTAGACATAAGGTCAACGGGTGAATTCCAGTACAAGCTTGGGTCGAAACATAATATGAGTAACCTAGCATGCATGCAACGAATGGACCTAAAAACTTTTCGTTTATATTTTACTTGGGATAATATTAGATAATCTCGACAGCCTCTGGGTTACAAATGACTTCATGGCACACTCAGCAACACCAGATTTGGGGGGGGTACACAAGCAGTAACATTTGATTCCAAATTTGAGCATTATCCAGTGAACAGTCCACTAACAGAAAAACTGTTGAGAAAACTCAGTAAGCACATACAAGATTTTGATTTAACACTTAGAATTACCTATAGCTGCTGTTTTGTAGTGATAATCAAATGAAAGCTTGATGAACCATATATCACACTCCGGCACAGGATACTTTTGGAGGACGTCAGCGGTGCCCTAAACGTAGAGCAATATACATTAGGAAATTTTCCAATTTTAGAAAATAATTATCAAAAAAATGGTTCAAACATGACCAAACTAACCTCTCCAGCAGATTGTTCTTTCATCTTTGGTTCCCATAATAGAATTTCATTGTCAACACTCTTGAGTATTTCCAACAAAATTTATGGATCAGTACAAGTAAAATATGAGAAGACCATGTAAAAGACAAGAACATATCCTCAATCCATTAACATATAATTTTCAACTTGAGGTAGACCACTCATGGTTAAGAAAGAAAGCTATTCTTTGCTTTTCCAGAGGTTCCCAGATTTGCTCTGATTTCCCCTCGATGAAATCAGAAGAGTAAATTATCTCCCGGTAAGGAAGATAAAGCCAACCAATAATTCATACAACAGAACAGTTCTTTTCTAATAAGCTCATATAGAAGAACAGTCAGAAAAGAAAGAACTCAGGTAGAAAGCAGGTCAATCTATTCACCTTGGACAAGATAAAATCACCAAGCCATCTGTTACAGTCAACGTAGTTGTTATGGACAGAAGCTATTAACAACTGAAAGGATAAAAAGAAGGTTACAGCAAGAAAAAATTCTCCAATCAAACTTTCAGAAGAAAGAAGGCAGGGAAGGAGAGAATTAACAAGAGTTACTCACTGGAAACTGTACATATTTAGTGGGAAACTTGGAAGGAAGATCCGTCCAAGTAAACGATTTCTCCACATATGTCCAGAATTCTGTAGCACAAGCAGTTCATCAGAAAAGAAATATCAGCTCATATTGATGTTACTTTTTTTATATATACTGGTAACATTACTCCAATTGATGTTACTTCATTTTATTTTTTCAAACTTGTGCAACAACAGAGCACCAATGGAAGAGATGGCACAATACTTAATCTGACTCATAGCCAATGCTACATCCTTTCTAAGGACAACAGTAAGGTAATTGCTGATAGGTGTGACTATAACTAGGGAAGTAAAGTAGTTTAGATAAAAAGCATTGTGAACACCAGAATATATAAATGTCTAGGATAACTGCATGCTGCCTAATATTCCTTCTAGGTAGTTGGTACATTGATAACTACGGTTGGATCTTTGAAAATATTGACATCATTTTTACACTTGTAACCGAAGATAAAGATATCCTTGTAGAAATATGTGCTAATAAATTAATGTATTCCACAATGAAGATTGTGTGCAAGTCATTAGTTCAACACGTCCAGGTAGTCATGTGAGATTCAGGATATATAGGTCACAAAATGACCAAATCCAGAAAAGTACAGGCATAGCACAACATCATCATCCTAAAGGTTCTGGAAAAGCCTTGTGAATACAACCAATAACAAGTTGCTCCTCTAAAGATCACCTTCTGTTTTTCTCTTTTTCAAAGTTTTAGTCTGTGATGATACTTAGTTGTATATCATATGTCATTTTTCAATAATATATGTGAAACTGAAAAGGGTTACAGGTTTTACCTTTCATTGACCAGATCTTAACAGTGTTATCCATTCCACAGCTAGCAATCCGATATATATCAGTAGGATGGAAGTCCTACAAACATCACAAACCAGCTGATATGCTTAAATACTGGTTCCCAGTATTAGTAACAGCTGTGAAAGACATTACTTTGCCACCAACTCCATCCTTGGAGTGGAACTGCAATTAACAGAGAAACTTACCACACTAAGCACTTCATTCCGATGACCTCCAGCACCAGCAAATACCAAAATGCATATTCCAGTATGAACATTCCACAAGCGAACAGATTCATCCTGTAACACTCGTGATAATTAAAATATGCCATGTGAAATAGTTGCAAAATTGATTGATACGCCACATACATCTTGTAACTGTGCAAATGTTTTTTTTTTTTCAATAAAGAGGATCAAATATAATTTTCCTTGCGGGGGAAGGAAATAGAGGAATACATAAGGTACATACTTTGCTGGCAGATAATACAAGAGATGGTTTCAAGGGTTGAGTCCTAATTTCATTTACTGAGTCTCCGTGCCCCACAAAGCTCTGTTCAATCATAAGCAAGTAGATTAAAATAGATTAATAGACATATGATATTAAGTTAACATGTAACTAGCTTCAACTTTTAAGAGAACCTTTCTCTTTCAAGTTTGTATTGTTAATACAACTTAACATGGAACGAATCATGAAGGAATACTTAACTTGTTAATATCATGATGAATAAGATGGATTGAATCATGGAAAAAGGAAATACTTTAGTTTTCAGATAAAGATTTAATTAGATGGCTGTTAAAAAGTCATATGCAGATATTCATTTTTTATAACTAAAAGAGCAACTACTTTTGTTTGACCATGTAAAATGTGAATCAAAAATTTCATGTCAAGACCTTGTGTATCTTCTCTTTCCCAGCATCAATAACACGAATAACTCCATTTATTCCACCAGCCACTAAGAATGGACTCCCATCAATATTGCAGGCCCAACTTACAGTGTAAAAGGATTCATCTTTCTGATTTACACAGCACATGGAAAAACCAAAAGCTTTTTAAGTATATGAGATAACATATGTACGGAACAGATGGAACAACTGTGTGCTTGCAACTTCTTACATCTTCATCAATATAAGACTGCAGCACAGCAATAACACCACCTTCGAGACACTGATATACAGTCACCTGACAAACAACCAGAAAATAAAGACACTAGTCAGGGTATTGACAATTGGCAGTAAAAACATATCCCGACTTCCTGAGGCTAGCACTATTCTTCTGTTGTTGTTATCTTCTTTCAGTTTGGTATTCTGAAACAACTCTCAGATGACATATCTAGACCAATAAAAGACGCATCATTTACAACAGCATGCACTTTTCCAAATTCTAAATTTTTTTTTACATCATCCATAACTTTCAACTTAGCTAAGACATACAACAAGATAAGTATATAATAGCATAACTCCACACTGCTAAGAGATTATACAAGATTACAATTCATACCCAATTCCGAGAATCATAACCTTTGACATGAACAATTTATAATAGTAAGGTAAACCATTAGGTAATTATTATCGATCTGGTAAATATGTGGCACTCCGCAAGTGTGGAGAAACATACAAAAATTGTCTATCATTACACCATATAACATAAGTTTGTACAAAGCTGGCTCGCGCATCCTAAGTCCTAACTACATAAAGACATTTTAGTTTGTGATGCATCAATGAATCTACCAAGATAAGCATAAGAGCAATTGTAGGAAATAAAAAGGGTCCTTGAACCATCAATCAACATTAAAGCAACTTGCAAGTCCAATTTTAGCACATTTCATCTGAAACAAGCAGCAGCTCAGCTAATATTGACCCCGAGGCATTTAAAAAAATAAGACGGACCAAGATGAAAAAAAAAAGAGATTGATACTTCCTACCTAAATTGTACAAATTTTGAACTTCCATACTAATACATGAACCCAACAATCACAACAAGAACAGCCCTTCAACCTCAAAAACCTGGGTCGTTTATACCCGTGCCCATTAAGCCGTTTCATTTCAGAACTCAAGACAAATGAATGAAAAAATTGAACTTCCATACCAATACATGAAGCCAATAATCACAAGAACAACAAAAAAAAAAAAAAAAGCAACCCGTCAGCCTCAAACAATTGGGACAGTTACACCCATACCCGTCAACCCGTTTCATTCTAGAACTCAAGACAAATCCTAAAAGAATGAAAATTTCGAACTTTCATACTAATACATGAAGCCAACAACCACAATAACAACAACAAGAGCGACCCATCAACCTCAAACAATTGGGTCGTTCATACCCGTACCCGTTTACCCGTTTCATTGCAGAGCTCAAATTAGTAAAAGAAAAGTGTTATATTCCACAAATTCGAGTCAGCACAACAAACTAAATACAATTTTGACGAACCCCAAATGAAAAAACTCACTCGATTTCCGCCCACAGTAGCAAAGACATTGAAGTAGCGCGAATCAATGAAGTTGAAGACGACGCCATATAATGGGCGTTTGCCTTCTTGGAGTCTGTTCGTCACTCTATACTCCTTTTTCCTTGACGGCGTTAATGATCCAACTACTGGCTCACATCCTAGAGGTACTCTCGCCGCCATTGCTATCACACTGCCAGAGCTTTGAGAGGAACGAAAAACTCTACATATTTGCAGTGTCCCTAAAATATTTGTTAAAAAAAGAAAAACGTACGTAACATTTTTCTTTTTTTTTGGAAGACTAAAGTAGACATTTGGACATAAGATTTTATGAGATGAAATTAACATTTGGACATGATTCAAATTCTCTAAAAGAATATAATTTGAGAATTTCAAATCATTATTTAAATTTTTTAAATACAAAATTTGACTGATGAGTTTATATTTTGTTAAAAAATCTTAATTAAAAATATTTTATCATCATTATATTGAGTGGACAAGAATAATCATCGTGAGTTTGTAACATTAATTGAAAAACATTTTTTTTACCAACAACTTGAATAGTATTAAGGTTTGATCAATAAATGTTATATTTTCAAGAATAATTTTATGATAGTGTATATGCAATTTTATAAACTTTTACTTATTTGGTAAGATTGTAAAAAAAAAAAGAGGATAATTTTAATAAGTTTACAACTTATGAATTTTTTATGTTTATGAAAAAACATATAATATAAAACGTCCAAATTACATGTCCAAACAAAACTTTAACTTCATCTCATAATTTCGTATCATATGGCCAAACAGATCCTAAAAGAAAGTATATCACGTACATTAGGATAGATGAAATATAATACTCCCTCTGTTTTGTTTTATTTGATATTGTTTCATTAGGAGAAGGGAAAAGGGTCAAAAATGCTCTTAAACTATGTGAAAGGAACAAAAATGTCTTCCATTTATAGTTTGGCTCAAAAATGCCCTTGCCGTCAATACTTTGGTTCAAAAATGCCCTTGCAGTCAATACTTTGGTCCAGAAATGCCCCTATAGTTACTAAATGGGTCAAAAATATCCTTTTCCGAATAAGTATATTATTT